>JANHAO010019462.1:0-13209 GCA_026873985.1 Saraca asoca
TCCCGGGGAAAGGTTCGGCCATCAGAGGGCTTTGAAGCAAAAATTTTTGAAATTTCCCCTCCGAGGCCGGACCGGTTCCTTCACATATTACTTAGTGATTGGTCAAGAAAGAATTGATGCTCCTTGGTAACAAAGGAAAGATATTCTAAAGATGTTTTGGCAATTATGTTATGATCAAAATCATAGACTTATATATTGATTGATACATAAAAGAAGTTTTATGTACAATCAATCGATGATACATAAATTAAGTTTTATATATGAACAATCATAAGATAGTATATAGTCAAATATACACCCTAGATTGAATGTTTATAGAGTTGACACTTAAACCATACCTTTAGTCTAATTTGAATATCAAAAGATGAAAAGATTGAATTATATACTAACACCTTATCATGAAAGATTTGTTTTTCAATTACATCTATTCCTGGCATTTAGATGGTCATGATGCTTTCTTGAAAGCTAACCATAATTTATGAATTTGTTTGAACAATGTTGGAGAAATTGTGTTTGAATTAAAAGGAGTTTTGATTCAATTAACCTTGAAGAAGTTTGTAAATAAATTCATTGTCAATCAGAGATTTAATAATTTTAATAGAAATTATAATTATTAAATAGTTGTATATTTTCATAGTTGATATTTATATGTTAAAGAACAAATATATCAACATTGGTGGAGATCTAAAATAGAAGAAAGGTTCCTCACTTAGAAATTGTTCTAGGTTAATTAGAGGATGATTACAAAAGGAAAGTTTATGGGTACGGACTCATAAGAAAGAGTTTGAGCTTGTTGGACACAAAGAAAGGAGTTTTAGGCTAAGGAGTGTGGACTCCTTGGGCTTAAGGCGCTACACTAGCTATGCAACCCATTTATCTTGAGTAAACAGCATAAGTAAGGGGTAACTCTAGCTTATGCATCACTCCTTAATCCTCTTCACTCTTGCTTGTGCTCCAAACTCCTCTATAAAAAGAGGACAAAAGCCAAACCAGAAAAAATAATACCAGCACAAGAGTTTTAGCTTTAACACATGTATTGTGTGCTAACTCTTTTTTTCTGATCTCACTCATCTCCTTTTTGCATTCAAATACTCAACCCTGCCCTAGTGAATAGTAATTCCTTGGAGAGCTTAAGCTAAGCAGTTGAATTTCCCATTCTACATGTTATGTAAACTTTGTAAAAGCCTTCAATTAACTTGGTTTGTATAGATCACTGTTGGTGCTTGAGATCAAATCTGAAAGAGCTATTTAGACACAATTCAAATGAGTTGATCATTGGTTTGTTTATGGAACCGCTTGGAGATTAAACTTAACTTTAAAGGCTAAGGATTCCAACAACAACTCTTATAAAGGTATAATTTAAACCGTTGTCTTAAATTTACCTTGCTTTTGAATGAATATGCAAATTATTATCCTTAGCCCTTATTTTTTCTAAATTGAGCAAAGTTGTATTCTTATGACAACAAATAATTTTAGTTGAGCTGAATTGATCTATTTTCAGTTGATCTTTTGTGAATAGCCTTGGACTTTTGGTTGAAAACTTAAATTAGGCTTTGTTTAGAATAATTTTGTAAAGGTATTGGATTATTGAAATTTAGCTAATTTCTTTAAATTACCTTTGGAAGGTTTATTTCAAGATTTTGCTTAAAAAGTTTTTGAAATATTTTTACCAAAAACATTCCAACTTATTCTTAAATGTTTTTTTTCATATTCATTTAATTTGGAATCATATTTTTAGGTTGGTCTATAAAGTTTAAGATGGATTAAATTGTTTTTGAAATGATTCTAAAAAATCATTCTTCATTCTCCAAACCTATGATTCAACTTGAGCTTTTGGAACTGCTTTCACAATTGTTATCACCAGAATAGGGCAAGTATTCTTGCCATTGTGATTCAAATCGGGATTTTACACTTGTTTTTGCAATTATGATTGCAAGCATTTTAGGATTGGC
Organism: Saraca asoca; assembly: GCA_026873985.1. Taxonomy (NCBI): domain Eukaryota; kingdom Viridiplantae; phylum Streptophyta; class Magnoliopsida; order Fabales; family Fabaceae; genus Saraca; species Saraca asoca. Next base: position 1,953 of record JANHAO010019462.1, read on the forward strand.
TAAACATTTGCAACAGTATGTGATTCGAAATGGATTTTACTCCAGTATTCTATGATTTGAATCATTGTTGTCTAAACTAAACTTCGTAATTCTAATCGTATAAATCTCTAAACTTACCGAAAGCTTGTAATTTTTGATGAGTAGAATCAAATTTTACACAACTTTGCTATAATTTGAATTGGAGGATTCAAAATTGAATCTCGTGATTCTAATAAAAAAAATTGAAACTTGAATTTGTGATCATGATTATGATTCTAATCGTATAGGTGATTTTTTTGTAATAATAGTCATTTTTACTGAGTGTCATGCTTACTTGCTATAAATACTTATTTCACATATTTTCTTCATAGAAAAACCCTTATTCTAAAGAAACAAACATTCTCTTTTTATGTGTGGTTTAACTCTTTTTCTAACTTCTTTAATATAAGCTAAATTTGATTGATTCCATATTTATTGAGCTTCAATTAAATCTGAACTGTAAAGTTCTTTGAATTTTTGTCACATCTTTCAAACACATCTGGCTTTTTTAGGATATGCCTTGCCTAGGATTGAAAGAGTGGTTAAGCTCTTTGTTTTCTATTTTTGAATGAGTGGTTGAGCTTCTCAAAGGGGATTTTGATTGTAGCTAAGCAATCATTGTAAAGGCTTTTTCTTATGCCTGTTTAAACTTGAAAAAACTGATATTATTGTAGATTCAAGCTTGATTGAGAGCTTGGAAGTTTATATATGCCTTGAAGATTGTTTTTCAAAGGAGAATCACTATAAATCTTGTATTTGAATCTCTCTATCCCTATTCTCTTTATTTTCCAACATTTAATCATGTTATCTACTTTTGCTTTTATTGATGTTTGAGATTTTATCTTACTCTATTTTATTGCTAAATTTCATTGAGTAATTTTGTGGCTTATTATTCCATCATTTTGGCTATAAGTTGGTTTACTTGAAAGAAGTGATTTATATCTTTGAATGCGCTCATTAAAGCCTTACCTATGTATAGTTAAATGAGTTACCTGACACAAGTATTTTGATTTGTTATTTCTTGTGTGCAAACATCTTCATTAAACTATCTTGGGTTTGTTTGAATTGAAACCATCTCATGACTTTTCAAAGTCAAAAGATTTTCGAAGAAAACATTAAAAATTGTGAAAGATTTCAAAACACCCAATTTAACCCCTCTTAGGTGTGGGTTGCCTTATCCTACAATTGGTATAAGAGTTTTGGGCTCTTGTTTAAAGGACTTCACTATCTCAAGAGGATCCATGGCAACCACTGAAGGCACCTATTTGAAAGAAAATTTTGATACTTCAAAATCTCTAATGTTTGAATACGTTGATATTTTTAAATCTCCTTTGTTTAATGGTTTTTACTTTAAGGTTTAGATAGGACAAATGAAGTACTTTTTACAAGCTTTTGATTTATATTCATGGGATATCATTATGGATGGATTTAGCTTTAAACCAAAGAGCAAATGAGATGATGATTATAAAAAATATTTTTCTTTGAATATTCAAGATATGAAAATTCTGCATAATGGTTTGAATGATGATGCTTATGCCAAATTTTCTAAATACTCTAATGCCAAAGAAATTTGGGATATTTTTAGTACTTTCTATCTTGATAACCCTATTTCTATTAATTTTAGTGTTTGTGTTGAGCATGAAAAGGAAAAGAAAATAGTGAAAGATATTGTCAAGGAAATTCGTCAAGAAAATATGCAAGAATGTGAAATGTGTTCCATGACTCCTTTTGAAGAATTTGAAAAGAAAGAAAATGGTGGTTCCAAAGAAGAGTTAATGTTTTGAATAGAAGAATTAAGCTCTATGATTCAAAAGGACTTGGAGGTATATGATTCCAATCTTAATATTAGTCCTTGTTATGACAACTCACATAGTCTTAAAAGAATTGTATAATGATAGAATATCTACGACATTTGATTGTTCAACTTCTTGTGACTTTCAAATTGAAAATTTTATTCTTAGAGGATGTTGAACACTCAATTTGTTCACTTTCAAAGAGAGAAAAGTTATATTTTACTCTCAGAAAGTCTAGGAAACCTCTTGGCAAGTTTGAATTAAAGTGCAGTTTTTAGAAAGTGCCAAAGTTTTCTAAATATGTTTATTAAAAAAAATCAAATTCTAATAGAAATTCTATTATTTGCAATTATTATAGTCATCAAGGTTATATTTCTCACTTATGCCCTATTAGAAGAAACTCTTATGTGAGAAAGAAAGAAATATGGGTATTAAAGGTTTTCAAATATTTTAGTACTAATATCGAAGAATCTAAAATGAAGAGGGTACCAAAAGTCCTCCAAGTACTTTAATTAGGCAGAAAAATGCTTGTAATGGTAGAAAATTTGGTTAACGAAAGAAGAAATCTTCAATAAGGGCTTTTCCAAAAGAAAAAGGTAGAAAAAGAAGATTTGACATAACCAAAGCTTCTCAATCATACATTTTTGAAGTTTCAAAACTCAAATCACTAAAGGAAAAGCAATGGATAAGAAAGAGTCATCGTTTCATTTTAAAGCATAAGGTATCAATTTTTTAAATCTCTTATATTACTTTATTTGATATTTACTCAAAAAGAGATGAAATTTTTTCAAAGCATAAGCATTGTATGAAGATTGTGCTTCATTTTGATCAAAATCATTTATGCATTTAAGATATTATCCTAAAAACATGATTTCCTTTATCTTCATTTACCCCTAGCTCTTTGATGTTGTGGCTTATTATAAGGATTTGCAATGCTTGGCATATGTTTCCTTGAACCTCATTATCTATTTTTCATATATGGAAAGTATGCAAATGCTTTGAAAATTGATTTACAAGAATATAATCTTTATACTCTCTTTCTTATATTAATCAATCTTTCTTATGAGCACTTTATATTTATGTTCATCTAATCATCTTAGACCTAAATCTTGGTTAAGTACTCAAGAAATTATCTAGAGTTGTTTTGTAGAAAAGAAAGGTAATACTTCCTCTATAACAACATGAAAATGGAAGACAAGTTTAACTTGAGCATAGTCCACTTCAGCTCTCAAAGGAGTTAACTTTCGTAAAGATAAATGTTAATTTAAATGTTTAGTATACTCTATCATCTTTACGCACAATATGCTTTATATATTTTTTGAGTTTAGATAGTTAAAGTTTAAACATATTATTACCATGATTGATTTTATCTTTAAAATGATGTATCCTTTTTTATCTAAAGAAAGATAATTCCTTCTTTTGAGACAAATATTTCACCAATGCTTTTTGAAAGTGTTCATTATCTATGTTTGAATTTTGAAAGACAATAACTTCATATTTTTCCAATGATCATACTTATATTAAAAGGAGCTCATTTCTTTAAAAATGAGTGTTATTGCTGAATATTTATTTTCTTGATGGTCAGGTACATCTTTGTGTTCTTATATTATTGGTTCTTCAAAATACTTTATATAAGTTTTGATAATTTTATATTTTTTAAAATTAAATTTTTTTTTATTTTTTAAATAAAATAAGGGCAAGACTGCTATACCCTAGCAAGTAACTGGGGCATATTCACCCTGCTTTGTTGGAGGTATAAGCACCAAAAGATCAATGTGAAATTCAAGGTAATGTGCAATGTATGTTTGGATTTGAAGACTTGAAACCTATGGTGGTTGCTTTAGGGATGCATATGATACTTTACATTTTAACACTATAAAATTGCATAATTATATAAGTAACCTCACTAGTTGAATCTCAACCCTTGTTCTCATTTTTGTAATTTAACGAATTTGTTTTCACTTGTTTTTAATACTTTTAATTTAATTAATAAAACAAAAAGTAATATATGTAATTTAATTAATTATATTATTATTCATCATTTTTCTCACATATTTTTTTAATATATGTAATTTAATATAATGAAAAATGATATGAGTGAAAAAAATTTAAAAATGGAAAAAATTAAATCACCGTAAAGTAAATATTAGATTTTAAAATAAATGAATATCAACTAAACAAAAATATTAGATTTTAAGAAATAGAATAAATGAATACAATAAAATAAAATAATATTCGTTATGGCTACCATATAAATTGATGAAGTACTGTATTAATTGCTTACACAACATTGTGGTTGTGTGAATATGCAAGTCAATTAAAATAAAAGCAGTTTTGAATAATTTTTATTTTAATTAGAATTATAAAAAGAGAAACTAAGATTTGTATTAATATTAATCTTATTTTCTATTTTTTGTCTCAATTGTTCTTGTTTCAACAATAAAAAAAATTTTGTCCCCTCTTTTTTTTACTCTTTTTTTTATTGTGATTTTCAATAATTTGATATTAAAAAATAATTTTTCTATACATAATCTCAACAAGTGCATGTATGTATATTTATTATCTTATAAATTTGTATTAAAATGTTAGTGTTTGAAAATTTGTGTGCACATCCAAATTAACAATATATCGAGAGTTATGCTTCGGTATCTACTTAAGAAAATATGTATAAATACAAATTTTTGTAAGTTTTGTAAAAAAAAATTATACTTTTCAAAACTTTTTGATTGAATGTTGTAACTTTTATATAAAAATAAAAACATTTTCAAAATTTTTTTATGTATTTATTATATGCAAAATTTGTATATATTGATAATTTTTTTATAAAAAACTTACAAGATTTTATATAAAATATTGTAACTTTTATAACTTTTATGTGAAATTTTCATAAAATTCATAAATTTTTTTAGTAGATATCAAAGTATAACCTGGACGGCTAGATCTGGTCCTGGTGGCCAGATCCAACAACTCCTCTCCTTTACTGCATATGAGCTGTTTTGGAAAGTAAATTTTGCAATCTAATCCCAATATATTATCATCCGATTTCCATCTCTTACATGTATTATTACAATATAAGTCCAAAATTTTATTATCCCATTTTTTTTAGCGTTTACTAATATTATTTAATTTAGTTCTTGATTATTTTATTAAAATTTATATTATGTGGTGATGCTTGAAAAGTATAGAAAATATATTTATTGTTTATTAAAATTGATATTAAGTTAGATTAGTGATAATAATAATTATTATAATTCCGGCTTAATTTTCATATTAAATTTGAATAGATGATAGGTATTATTAAATATAAATTTTGGTCATTTGATCAAAATTTATATTATGTGATAATTACTTAAAAAATATAGAAAATATATTTATTGTTTAGGAACATTAATATTGTTAGATTAGTTTTATTAATTATTATAATTACGATTTAATTTGCATATTAAATTTGAATAGATGAAATGTTATGAGTAACGTATAATTGATATAACCATGGGAGTAATGGAATGAAATCATATATTTTATGACATAAATTTATCAAAAAGCAAATTGAGTATAAACGCATAATCTTTCACGAGGGTAAAATAATTGCTTGTTTGTTCAATTGAGGGGAGTTGCATAAGTAATTCTTAGAATGCGTTTGGTATCAGTTATATTTTTTTATTCTTAGGAAAGTGAGGTGGAAATAAAAGTTTTTCATGTTTGATATAAGAGATAAAAAATTATTTTCAGACATAAAATATGCTCAGAAATAAAATTTGTGAATGAAAGTTAAAAATTTTATTTCCACCTGTAAGGGTGGGAAAGAAATATTCTCAAATATAAAAGATTCTTAAAAATAAAATATTTTTAGGAATAAAACATTTCATGAACCAAACATATCCTTGATGACATAGGTGAATGAGATTGAGCCATTAACTATGACTAAAATCGATGTCGAAGAAATGCATACATTAATGTATATAATGTTACCTTATCATTACGATTAGTCGAATGAAATAATTTTTATAAAAAGTGATCACAATTATAGTATTATACATAATAGAAATTGTATAAATTTCAATTATACATATTAGTAACACCATGAATATCTGCAAAAATTTATTACTAAGTAAATATATTAGTGTACTATATTTAAGATTTTTTTTATAATAATGTATTTATTTATTATTTATTAAACCTATCTCTTTAATCATAGGCCTATTAATTTCATGTTTTTTTTTTAACAATTTTCGCGAGTGTATATATAATATATGTAGGTACATGTGCAAGAACTCTAGTCAGGGAGTTGTAAATTCAAATTAAATTAATTCTTACAAATGAAATTAAACATTTCAATAAGACTATTAATATTCCTTATTTAACGCAAACTTGATTACTATTATTCCAATTAATCATGGCCATTAAATTGGTAAAATAACATTTCTACAAAAAAAAAAAATTGATGCAATCACATTATAATTAGATATAAAATATAAAATTATTTATAAAATATAATATAATTAATAATATCAATTAATTAATTAGTAATTAAAGTATACAATCAGCAATATCATACCTAATCGAATTATATAAAAATTGAATAAAAATCATTATAAAAATATAAATAAACAATTGAAATTGTTAATAGATGATTAATTAATAATAATTAATGTGAATCATTTGAGTTGAAGTATTTCCATTTTGATGTAAAAAATTTAACGTAAAATCTCTCTCTCTCTCTCTCTCTCTCACACACACACACACACACACACACACACATATTAGCAGCTTTATTTTTCAAATGGTAAAGGCTGCTGGTTTGAGCACCAACTTCATTAATCACTATAATCAGTAACAGCCTTGTACAACATCTTGCAATTCTATACATTTTAATCACTTAATTTTTGAACAAAATGACACATGAATTTCCATTTTTTTTTTTACTATTTTCACAAATCAAAATGAAGAGGACCAAACATATTCTAGAAAAGAAAAATTGGGAGACAACATTTAACCTGTGATGCTAATGTAGGAACTTGCAAACAAACTTCAAAAACACTAGCTCCACACACTATTCGAGGCTGATCTTCAAAGGTCAGAGCAATGTAACAGACAAATGTGCAATTATATTCTGTGCTTATAATTTATGTAATTAGCATTTGATAAATTTTATAAAATATATTTAGTATCTGTACAATAGTTTCAATGGGTTTTTTTTCAATTATAATTAATTGATCAAGTAGCACTCATCCAGAAGATTTTTAGCAAAAATTTGGTAACTCCGTAATGGCATTGCATACATGAACCACTTTGGTAATAATTCAGCCATAGTATACTATAGGGCAATTACATAGACATTACAGAAATGATGTGAATGTTATTCCAAAGAAGATATATAATCCACTGGCTTCTCATTTCTGCGTTTCAAACTTGGCTATATGTCAGCTTAATCAGGTGCATTTACTGAATATAGAAGTTCACCTCAGCAACAATTTCCAAATATAACATAATCTACTAGTGGCAACAAAATGAAGTCACGATGCATGCTTATTTGGCATGGTGAAGTGAGTGAAATACCTCCTCTTCAATGATTCTGCCATCAAGTGTCCATACTTCGGTGTCTTCATCAACAGCTTCAAACGCAACACCAACTGAGGATGCAAAATCACAAAATGCACCGACACCCAAATATTCGTCCTGCACATAATTTAACAAATTAATGGTTCACAACCTGTTTGCAAAGAAAATCAGGTAACCAGCAAAATATTCACTTATAGAATATGATTAATAAACCATCAACGCTTCCATGAAATCATCTTCATAATTCCCAGTGTTATAGTTGAACTCATCATCAGAAGAATCTGCTTGCTGCGAGCATTGTTGACACTGGCTTGACCCTCCACTAGACTCAATCCCTGTGTTCATCCTAGTGTTGGCATCACTTGTACCCATTTTTCTATTTCTTGAGCAAGTAACTCTCGTGTGTCCTTTAACACGACAAATGCCACAAATCCTCCTTGTGCATGACATAGATCCGGCTGGCCTTCCTTTGCTCTGAACAATACAAGGGTCTAAAACTCTTTCACCCGTTAGATTCCTTACTGCCTTCATTTGTCACATATGGATGCTTCTTCACTCGTAGTTCCTTCAAAATGCTCCGAACTTTTTGTCTCACCTGTAGGAAAGAGTCTTTGTCTTGGATGCAGAGTTGCACACTAGTCTGCACTCTTGTACAAGGGATCTATCTCTATCCTCCTCACTGTTAAGGTTTAGATCATCCATATCCTTTGCATTCTTTTTCCACCGAGGCATAATTAAGCATGGAGGCAAGCTGCCAATATCCTCTTGAATCATTACAAATATAATGTGGTGGCAAGGGATTCCAAATGATTGCAAATTCCCACATTCGCACATCCTATTGTCAATTTGATCGTTCCAACAGTTGTCAGGATTCATGAACCTTCTAACTTTGCATGTTTTAGTTGTAATTCGTTGCTTGCAACTGGCCACAACATATGCTCCAGCCATTTTTATTTCTCTCCTAAATATCCAAAATGCTTTCCGTGTGTAGACACTAGCAGCATCCTATTCAATTGACTCCAAGGCATTTGTAAGAACAAGATCCCCATTCATTGTTTAAAATCAGCCACCACCACATTTTATCCAAGGAAATTCAGCCCTCGATGGAAGTGGTGCAAGAATTCCACTGGGTTAAGACTGTTCCCAACAAATCTTCTAGTGTACGCATTCATCCCTTCACACAATGAAGTTGTCCTTAAACCAACAAACATCTTCCCGCGAAGATATACAGCTGCCCACATCGTTCCTTTTTTTTTACATTTTCTACTCCCAATTATGATCTTGAACCCCAAACTTCTCAACCTGTGACACATTTACATCAACAAAAATACAATCTTTAAAATAAAAGCCTTTGTGAACTGAGGATTGCCAATGTTGCTTGTTGCATTCCTTTCTAGATCCCATGCACATAATCGACGATAAGATTTTGGTAGAATGCATTTGATTGCATTTTGCAGTGCCTTGTCATCATGGAAGTCAAAATCTTATGATTCTCGATTTGAATCATACAATTCAATTTGATGCAGAATCAAAATGATCCGAATCTTCAATAGAATTATTTTTCCCACTTAATCATTGTTGGAATCAGAAGAATCACACAATTTAGGCGATTCTTTATAACTGATCAATGATTTATATCTGCTTCCCTATTTTTGTTGCAAAACAAGGTCACAACAAAAATCAAATTAGTTTCTGTGTAACCTATTTTAAAAATATATTTTATTAAAGGCATTTTTTTCAAATTTTTTTAAAATCTCGTAAAGTTATCATCTCACCTTTCTCACTTTTGTACTTACTCATCTTTTAAAATTTTATTTATTTATTTATTTATTATCTTAAAGCCACACAATCTTGAAACTCTTTTTTTTTATGATATATTTAATTTTGAATCTAATTCTTTTGAAACTCTTTATTTATAATTTTAAATTTATGATATTAGAAAAGTATGATATTTCTTAACTTATAATTTTTTTTATCTTCTAAACTTATATCTTTTTATACATAGCATAAAATGTATTATTTTTATATTACTTTATAAATCTTGTTGATTCATGATTTATTTCGATTTAAGAATAAAAAAATTAATCAATTGATTCTCGATGCAATTCATGATTTAATAATCTTACTTGTCACTATCAATGATAACAGATTTTGGTTCCTTCAAGACCTACTTGTGAGTTTCCTCAGTCTCATTTGCTACAAGTACACAGTCAAAAACCACTGTGTTTCGATGGTGATTCACACCAGAAAATATGACAAGTGGTTTGTTTTGTTATATTTATTCTTTTTATATGTTGTGTCAAAGGTTAGGACATCACCAAAGCATTTGTAATCAAGTTTGCTATTACCATCACTCCAAAACTAGTGTTGCGAGAGACCCTCAGTGTTTGAACTATAATTCATAAAGAAATTAGGATTATTGTCTACTTTTCCTTGGAGATAATGCAGCACGGCCATTACATTACCATTAACCATTTTCATATGGCATTCCCGGCTTATGTGGCTGTACATATCCTTCCTTGTGAACCCAGTTTTGTCAAATCCACCACTTTGACTGGTAATATATCTATATATTTGTGAGCCCTTCATACCATAGGATTGCATTGTATCCACCTGGGCCACATAACAATCTGTCAACTTCCTATCGCATCTATGTAATGCCGTGTTTAAGTCCGAAGGTCTTGTGGTTATGCTCTTCCTCAAAGAGATACTCTTGCCACTTCCCTGCTTTTTTGTTTTTCCAAACTGTAAGGCCAGCTTTGCAACTTGATCAAGTCATGGCTCCGTGCTTCCTTTGTCGTTCAGTGTTCTCAACATACTTAAGATCCTTTTTAACTTCACAGCTGCAAACCATTCTTTGAGAAAGGCGTTCGCCTTGTTTATTTTTGTATATGTCATCAAGTCTAACACCAAAGCCATAAACATGGGCATAAATCTTGTAAAACTGCTCTGCATCATTTAAAGAACCAAATTCCATGCCCATCATCATTTCCTTCATCATGTTAATTAGCAACTCATCATGTGTATCAATTGGATCAGTTTCACACTTCATCGCTTCATTCTGCCCATACTGCCATCACCTCTCATGTTGGCATCATTCATGTTACATAATCCCTCATTGTCCTCCTCCATACTTTTGTCCTCCAAAACTATTTCCCAATTCACTAGCTCTTTTCCTGAAACAAATGAAAAAAATAATTAGTTATAAATCATTTCTATATAAGTTTGTCTCAAATAATTAAATATTTCCTAAACAATATTGTCTCACAACACAAACTGTTCATTTTAAATAAGTTATAAAGCATTTCTAATTTTTGGCTCTTACTTCAATAACTCATGCATTATGAGGATTTAGTATCAATTCTAAAGACACTGTCCTGACTCTTTTAATAAAAACTGCAAAAAATGTTCATTAAACCTGCCAACTCTGGATGTATTCATAATTTTTAAATGAGAGATAGAAAATTTAACTTTGATTTGAGCACTAGACATAGCAACTATAATACCATAGTTAGAATGCCACACAAGATAAATATCAGAATTTGAAGCAGCCTTCCCAGAACAGCAACAGGTCCCACAGCTTTTAACTGCATTTTGAAAATTTTAGAAGTTTAAAACAGGTTCTCTAGTTCTAAAGCAAAGAGATGAAAAGCTAGGATAACATATATGCTCATTCAATCTTAAAATCATATATTTCATGATTAGAGAGTCAAGTGTATGAGATAAGAATATACTAAGAAATGTTCGTAAGACAAGCATACAAATTTTTGCCAGAGAAAACTCTAGCCCCAAAGCAAAGAATTCTTCTGAAATTCTCAAACAAAACAAGTATTTGATACAAGATCCAAAACACCATGTACCATAAGATTGTGAGAATATAAGAA
>JANHAO010019463.1:0-13216 GCA_026873985.1 Saraca asoca
CAGATGTTTTCGCTACGATTGGAGCTGGATTAAAGGTTAGTCTTGCTTCCTTTTACTTTGTATTTGATGTATGTGATACATTGAATCCTCAAACCAACGGATCCTGGAATGGTTTTTTCAGCCATGAGTGTTCTTCCCTTGAAAAATTTTTGAAATTTTCTCCCTCTTGGATTGGACAAATCCTTCAATATATATATCAAATAAGTAATCACAAATAAGACTACTCTAGAGGTGGTTCATTCATCTCTTGAATTTCTACTTCTTTATTATATTATTGTAGCCTCAGTCTGATTTCTTGAACTTGAATATTAAGGGATTTAAGTTTTTGATTTATTTCATTATATCTTTTGTCACATTTCTCTTCTAAAAGAGACATTCTCTCTTCCATAACATTAAACTATGAGCCTTGAGAATTAGTTACCTTGTTTGCTTGATCAATCATGTGTTTATGCGTTCTTTCAATTAATACAGTCAGTTTGGTTTTTACTTTAGTGGAAATTGCAACTGGGGTTGAAATTTGACTGAATGATTATGTAGGCTGGGGTGTCTCTTTGGTCCATTTGCCTTAACTGTTTTCTTTGAAACCCATTTTATGATGGTGTGATGTGGTAATCATTGTGATTGCATTTGGTGATGAAAACGAAATTTCATCAGAAAGTCATATTTTTGCTTTGGTAAAAAATGGTGTCAGGATCACACCATAGGGAAGATAACCAATATTAGTTCTTTTGGAACATTCACCATATATATCAAAATAAAATATGGAAAGTCAAAATCTAGTTGGTTTTTGATTACCCATATTGAAAAAAAAATCATCTTCCATAATTTGGGTAAAATTGGTGATCCATGGCACAATTACTTTGTATAGAGCATAGGGTAGAATCCTATCTTTAGAAGATAGACTAGTTATCAACAATTTCTCACTACCATTTCTTGGGGTGGAGTAGAGAAACAATATTCTAATTGCCAGTTCCTTACTATATTTAGTAAATGATCTTACAGTAAGCTTTAGCATTGAATTATCCATACCAAATTCATTTGCAAAAGATTCAATATCAATCACAATGTATTTATGCATCACATAGTAAGATAATTTACCATCAGCATCAGCTAAGTTAGCATAAAACATTTTCACAAGTTTGGGATAGGCTATTTCTTTGAAAATAAAAAAATTTTCAAGCCTGTACTTAGCTAATAATTCAAGTAAATGAGTTATTTTCAATAGTTGATCATTAAAACAGTTCAAGGGCTTAACTTTTCTATTCTCTAAAGTAAGATAGGAGGTATACTCATTTGATGATAGGAAAAATGACTCTTCTTCATTTGGTTGTGTAGCTTTCACTAGATATTTGTCTTTTTCATTTAGCTGGAATCTTGATCCTTTTTGCCATTGTTGGAATGATTGTTAGGAGGAGTGGTTTTCTAGCACTTTAAGGTTTTTCTTGGGTTGAATTTGGGATTTTTGATTTTGGAATGTTTTTGGAGAAATCAATCAGTTAAAATGGTTGGAAATAAGGTTTCTAATGTTTTTGTGGAAAAAATTTAAAAAAAATTAGTTTAGAAATAAGAATTTTGAAGATTTTAGAAAGAAAAAGTCAAGAGAATCAGTAAAAGGGGTTGAAGGATTACTATAGAATGAATTTGACTTTGATTTTAGTATTTATAATATCATGCCTTGAATCAATTTACGCATCGATGTAGAGAGCAAAAATTCACTATTGCATCAATTTGGGTTTAAATTTGTTCATTGAAATTCTTATGGGAATCGATTATGACATCAATGTGTGTATGAGTGATATTTTATGCATCAATTGGGTAATCAATTCATCCTATAATTTTTAGAAAAATTTTGAAAATTTTGAGCCTTCCCAAAAGTATAGAAAATCGGCTAAATCGATGTAGAAATCAATTCTTAATGTTTAAAATTTCAAAAGTACATCAATTATGGCATCGATTTAAAAATTTATAAAGAAAACCTAGATAAATCAAATCAATTACTGAATCGATTATGAGTGGTATAAGTTTAGTTTTTCTATATTTTTTTGTTTGATCTCCTAAGGTTTTCCTTATTGTTTAAACAACCAAAAGGCATCTCAAATCTCTTGAAGTCTCAAATTCTCTTCATGTACCTGCAAAACAAACTCGAAAACATCTCTGATGCTTGAGTTAGTACTTGCAACATCCAAATTAAACATGAACAATAAGCAAATTTATAGAAAATTATAAGAAGTCTATTAAAGTGTGTCTTGCAACTTTTATTCTATATCATGAGTTGCTTTCTTTCTCTCACATATACTTGTAAAGACTAAAATCAAGTTTGCTTGGCTGGCACCCAGTAAGTTTTGGGTCCAAGTTTGTTAGTAGGTAAAACAAAAACTTTCTTAATAGTAGACATTTTTGGCAGCTATACCAATTTTTCATTTGGCTTTAGAAAATATGTACCATTCCTTAATGTGTAGTCTCTGATATGGTGTCCCTTATAATTACAATAATAGCAAGTGATATAAGCAGGGTTCCATTTCTTAAATCTTCTAAGCTGTTATTTATATCCTAAGCCATTTTTATTTTTAACATTTCTATGGTTTTCGAGCATGTCATTTAGTTTTTTATTACTATCAACAAAACTTTGTAACATATTCAATCTCTCTATCTCTAGCTTGTAGAAATCATAGTGTTCACATACTTTGTTCTCACAGACTAATTTTTCAGCAAATACATTTATGTCAGCATTTTCTTTTTCAAGTTTCTCTATCTTTTTAATCAAATTTTCATTTTGTCTCTTCAATTTCTTTATCTCCTTATTGGCTTTGGTAAGTGCTTTATATATCTCTTCATATAGATCATCAGAATCATCATCATCTACTTGATTACTTGAATCACTAATAGAATCATTAACATAAGAATTATAGTAAGATAAAGGATATTGTAGAACCTATAGATTTTTATTATGCTTGGCCCTCATATAGTGTTCCTCTTTTTCTTTGCACTCAGCTTCAACTCTGTAACTATAGGTAGTTTTAAGTATATTCAAAATTTCTTTTCCTATTTTACATTCTAAAATTCTTGGAAATTCATTAGCAAACAGTGTACTAACAATGATCCATTTTAATTTGGGGGCAAGAAAATGTTTTCCTTCCTCCTCATCAGTCCATAGCAATTTGGATTTTGGTTCAAGAATTCCATTAACAGAAATCATAGGATATTCATAGCCTATTTCTAGAATTTCTAGCATGTCAACATCTAAGGCTTCAATAAAAATTTTGATTTTAAATTTCTAGAAATCCAAATTTTCATAATCAAAAGGAGGTGGATTATTCAAAGATGGGCAATAACAGAAAATAGTTAAGTTTGAATCGATATCTTGATCAAACAAAGGAGTATCTAGAGCCAAAGCTTTGATACTAACTATCAGGTCCTATAAATTAGAGTTAACAATTTAAAGCTTCGATTCTTGCCTTATTTCCATTAGGAAATGTAATATACTCCTTAATATGAAATTATTTTTTTTAATCTCAATAAAAATTATGATTTATTCTTTTATTAAAATGTGCAGTAGACAAATACTCAGTAAGTGTGTAAACAGCTAAAATAATAATTGTGTGACAGGATTTTAGATATGGGAGCAAAAGAATAAAGATCAAAACATAAGTTTTTAAAGTGGTTCAAGTTGAATTAAAATCTCAGTTCAAGTCTACTCCACTTGATTTTTCTCAATTGAAAGACTTCTTCAATTAAAAAGAAAATATCAGGATTTACCAGGCTCTTGAAATGCTAGTTTACATAAAAAACACAAGAAATTACATAAGCTTCTCACTAACTTAGAAGAATTACAATAGACTATTCTAAACCTAAACAAAAACACAAGAATTATGATAGGCTCTTATTAACCTAGAAAATATTTCTAAATCCCTAGAAATCGCAAATAGAAAAATAGAAATAAGAAAGATTAAGAAATACAATACCATAGGCTCAAGGTGAAATCTTAAACAATTACGATGAATTCAATTTACCTTTGATCCAAGATATCTTTGTTAGATCTTACAAACTTCGTGAGATAGAGAGAAATCTTGTTTAGCTCTTTTCTCAGAGATTTTTGCACTTGAAGAATGAAGAGAACTGTGCAACTTGTTGAAAACTGAAAGTAGTTGGGCTTTTATAACTGCTATAATCGACTATAATGAAATAACTATTTTTTAGTTGGTGAATCGATTATGGAATCAATTCAGAGAAAAATCTCAACATTCGGTTAAAAAATTTTTGAAAACTATTCTTTATGATTTGATGTGGAATTCAATTTGTATAGGTTATCAAGCATGAATCGATA
This sequence comes from Saraca asoca, assembly GCA_026873985.1. Lineage (NCBI taxonomy): Eukaryota > Viridiplantae > Streptophyta > Magnoliopsida > Fabales > Fabaceae > Saraca > Saraca asoca. Next base: position 4,325 of record JANHAO010019463.1, read on the forward strand.
TAGAAATCGATTCTCAATGTATAAAATAGTTTTTATAAAATCTTATTTTCTTTAAGTGGCTTTTCTACCTCATTCTGAAAATGTTTGTTTGAATCAAAGTTCTTTCAAAATTCATTTACAAGAGATCCTAAAAGAAATAAAATAATTCCTAATTCTAATGTCGATATTCTTGAGTCACAATTACATACTTTGGAACCTATAAAACAAATTAAAATAAGTAGTGAAATATAATATCAAATAATAATGTAAAAAATTGAATAAAATTATTTTTCAACATCAAAACTAAGGAATATGTGTGCCTAGGGTAACCTAGGCTAACACCTTTGCCTTTCAACTTGTTGACAAAATAATTATGGTTTGTGTTGAGAAGAAGTAGAGAGAGGCTAGAAAGAGTTTAGAGAGAAAACAAATAACACAATTAAATAAATAAGATGTTGAATTACTTGAAATACTTAACACCACTCCTTTATTTATATAGAGCTTATACAAAAGATAAAGTTCTAATAACTTATTACCTTATCTAAACTTATGACTTATCTCTTATTTTATATAGGCTTATCATTTATTTTACATAGGCTTATCACTTTAAGTAATCTATTTACTAACACTCCCCCTCAAGCTGGAACTTCCAAAGTTTAAACTTGTTACATTAATTTTGAACTTTTAAAAATAAAATAAAATAAAAATAACTATAAAAAAAACTTAACAAACTTCAAATTGCACGAATGACTTGTAACCAACACTATCAGAAATCATGTTGCTCCAAAGTTGTATTCATTGAAGCCAATTCCAAGATATTAAAGTAAGTCACACAATCAAATTAGTGGTCCAAACTACTTAATATTAAGGATAACCTTACCAAATTAGACCTATGCAAATACAAGTTACATCAGACAATGCTTCAAATCACACAAAGACACCAAAATTTGCTAAACAGTCCTCCAAATCACATGAAGGTACCAAAATTTACCAAATAGTGTTGCAAATCACATGAAACACCAAAAAATTTGCTAAACAGTCTTCCAAATCACATGAAGGGGTTTTAGTACAAGAGCTATGATGAATAATCCCTTTTTCCAAAAAATATGAGCCTAATATTTTATTAACGTATTCCTTTCCATTGTCACTTTAAAACACTTGAATTTTTGTTTGAAATTGTTTTTCAACTATGTTATTAAAATTTTTGAAATAATGTTTAGGCTTAGATTTGCCTTTAAGCAAATAAACCCAGCTTAAGCGTGTATGATCATCAATAAATGTTATGAACCACCTTTTTCCAAAAGTTGTTCATGTTCTAGATGGTGCTTACACATCACTATGAATAAGATTAAAAGGCTTAGATGCTTTGTACGGTTGAGAAGGAAAAGATGCACAATGGTGCTTAGCTAATTGATAAACATCACATTGGAATGATGATAGAATTTTATTTTGAAACAAGTTTGCAAACAAATACTTTAAATATTGAAAGCTAGGATGGCTTAACCTACGGTGCCATAACATTATTTCATTATCACTAGAACTAAGGGAAGATCCAAGACCAAAGAACTAGGGTTGCTCACATGAATGAATTCCATTGTCAAAATAATAGAGATCACCATATTCCTTAGCATTGCCAATCATCCCCCCGCCCCATTTCCAATTCTTGAAATTCACAATAATTTGATGGAAACTTAGTACAATACTTTAAACCATGAGTTAGTTTAATAATGGAGAGTAGGTTACATGAAAAATTAGGAACATGAAGAACATTATGAAGGACAAAAGTATTTAAGATAGCTATTGACCCTTTTCCAACAATAGCCGAGAAAGTACCCATCAGCTATCTTATTTTTTTAATTTCTTGCACATGGATTATAAGAAGGAAACAACTTTGAGCAACCCGTCATGCAATCTGTTGCACTAGAGTCTATTACACATGGATGATAGGGAATAGATGACATATTAAAGATAGGGGGTTGAAGATAAATACCTTTTTTAGGCTAAGGAACAAGAAAAGGTGACAGTTGAAAATTGTGTGGACTAAAAAAGTTTATACAATTGTTTTAACTATTCCTTACTAAAATAAACTTCCATTTTGCCAATTTTGAGACTAAAATAAACTTTAATTTTTTCTAGTGATTAGGATAGAAACTTCAGTATTAGACAAGTTTCCTGCCATAATGCCTTCATCTCATTATAATACTCAATAATCTCTTGTTCACCTTGTTTAATATACCATAATCTTGTTTTCAGATTAAAAATTTGTGATGAGTTTTTTGATGTTTGAGTATATCTTTTTGATAGCATCCCACACATCCTTCATCGTAGGAAGAAATAGGTACGTGTTTCCAATTGAAGGTTCCATGGAATTGACCAACCAAGTAGTCACAAAGGAATTCTTAGATTTCCATATTTTCCATGTCGAATTAGTTTTTCCTGGCTCCTTCATCTCGTCATTGAGATAACCAAGCTATCCTTTGCTGTTGATTAGGAGTTTAATTGATTGAGCCCATTCTAGGTAGCTTTTCCAATTCAATTTGTGAACAGTCAATTGAATTGGAGAATTTTCCAATCCACTAGGGTTTTTAGACCCTAATGGTAGAAGCGGCCTGGTGCTTACTCCAAAGGTTTACGAGGTTGAACTGGTGTTAGCTGTCACTTCAAGCATGGTAGTTTGCACCATTATAGATGAATGATTTTCAACCTAGGCTTGTATCAGCCGTAGCTCTAATACCATGAGAACAGAAGCAGGACAGAAGAAAGTAAAACATATTTTTTTCTCTTATTTTTCTTGATCAAAAGAGTGATACCAAATACATTACATAGGGTTAGGTTATACAGGCTATACATTCTAAAAAATATCTCTAAAATCCTAAGGGCTATGCAACAGTTATTCCTTAAAAATAGGAATGTAACAAACACAATACCTAATATATCTAAATAAATCTTTCTATTTTCTACAAAACCTTATAACATTTAATATGCATCTTTTCAATATCAACCAAAAGGCCAAAAAAATGAATTAAAACTCTAAACTATGCTCTCCTTACAATAAACTATTTTTGATGAATATGTGATCCGCATCTATCTTAGTGGGATTTGGTACTTTCTTGGTTTTCCTCGGACAGTATACTCTTGGTACAAAAACAACATCAAGAGTTTGTGGCTCCATTCACCCAAATCCATCAACTCTCCACTCCTTTTACCAGTGATTCAACATGATCCAATACACAATCCTTCCATTTCTTAGTCCATATCCCACTATGTAGATGGCGTGTGCCATCACTTCCCTTGTGGTTTCATGCATGATCTATTTATGACCCCTGTAAACAGATGTCACACCTGGCTACAATGGATAATCCTTATGCAAGATGAAATTATTGGAATATTAAACTTGATATTCTAGAAAGTACCTATTCAATAAAGGTTCATGTCTCTAGATCATTTATATATCTAGATAGTTCAATTAATCTTTTAGTTCATAGTATCTATAAGATTAAAATTAACAATTTATGTACTTAATTAATTAGCATATTTAGAATGTTCACTGTACTATGTATGACTTGTACCTATAAATATTGTTGTATTTGAGTCAGTTTGATCAAGCCATGCAAAGTAATCAAAGTAATATTTCTAAGAATAGTTTCTCTCTAACGTTTCTCATTATCCATCCTCTAACAAAAACTTGCTACCAAAGGTCTATGATGTCACAACTCTTAGGCAATGGTTTGCACGTCGGTGGAGCATATTGGATTCAATTATGAATCTTGCACCAGGGTTGCAAATAAAATTTAAGGAGTGAGATAAACAAAATCTTAAAATAAAAAATGTAAATTGAATTAGATTTAATAACACTTATAGATTTCTTGTAATTCCTTTTTGCTTCACAAATGAGAGCGTGCCTAAGATAATAGTAATGTCTAAAAACTAGTAATATCAGATGGTGAAAAGGAACCTTTGAACAAAAAAAAATAAATTCTCTTATTACATGGAAGAAGCATGCCATGATGTAAATATTGAAATGAAAACAAAATCATCAGACCTTAGGAAACATCCTGCAGATCATTCGAGGCCAATGATAGTTGGGCTCTTCAAAAAGTCCTTTCTTTCTTATCCATTTTAGCATTACTTGTGGAGTTTCCACTTCAAGATCATCAAGAGTATACTTGAATTATACATTAAAGATTGTGATCTTCTAATTCTTAAAAAGATCTTTAAGATCTATGATTTTTACATACCTTGCTTTGATGAAACTATTCTAGTGCGGAATTTGTTTGCATATATTGGTTTCTCTCCTTTTCTCCCTTTCTTGCTAAAACAAGATTTTAGTTTCAAATGGATTTTTTGTGTGATTTTTGTGGGTAGAGAGAGGACCAATATATGTGTAGTTCCTCCTTTATTCTAATGTGTCCATTAAGCATTAATTGTTTAATTAATGGACAGATGAATTTTATTTTATTTTATTTTATTTTATTTTATAACTTCCCATTATAAGAAGTTACTTGTTAGCCTCAACCCTTTAATTTTAGGCAACTTATTACATTACCAAAAGATAACTATACAAAGCTAAGTTTCAAAATCACTTCCTTCCCTCATCTTTCTGAGTCGTATCCTGGCTTCAATGGAAGCCACAACAACCATAGCCAAACAAGCATCCACATGTAGTCAACAATTCCAAAATTAAAAGATCAAATGTAAAACAACAAAAAAAATAATTTTAGAATGTAAAACAAGTGACCAGCTACTAACAGATAAATAACCATCACATCTAAAGATTATCAAAATTTGAACAACGCTTACCCTTCTCTGAGCTAATCACTGATGGAAGGATTTTATAATTATTTTCCCGTGGAACTCTGAAAGAGAAATTCAATAGCATTACTCTCTAAATTAAATGAGAATCGCAACTACGTGCACTTGTTTTAGGCAGGAAAGGCCTTCCTCTTATGGTCTGTTAGTTGGCGCACAAATGGTGCTACTAAATTAATGACTTTGAAATGTATTATACAAAGCCCTTAATGACTTGAGATGACTAATTTGCTTTAGAACAACACTAAGAATGTGTGTTAAGGCCACAAATTAGCTTGTATTGCACACGTTTTTTAGTAAAAGAGGTTCGCATTTTATAGGTTAATTCATTATAACTCCCAATCAGCTTAGATTAAAATGTGGGACTTTGTAATCGGCCCACTTATTTTTAAAAATAAATTTAAAAAAATATCCAAACAAATATGTTGTAATAAAATCAAACATGTTAAAATAGAACTTTTAGTATAATTTTATAAAAATATGATGTTATGTGTATTATATTTGTGTGAAAAAATAGTTTTTTTAATATATATTTATTTATTTATTATTTTCATTTTTTATTTATTAATAATTTTTAATTTTTTTATTTTTTATATAAGCCAATTAGCCTGCTAGACAATCTGATTCAACCTAGGTTTGCAATGGATAGCTTAGAAGGAAGCCTATTTGAATGTATGCTTAATCAGGCTAAATCATATAAGCTGATTGGTGCGGTTATGCCTAGGGATGGCAATTTTACCTATACACCCAATTAATCATGGATATCCACTCATGATAGGTGGATATGGGTATAAGAAAAAGTATTTTCGGGTGGGTATGAGTATGAAAATTATACCCGTAATAGATACGAGTAGGGTATGGATATGAGAAAATAATCATACCCATTTACCTGTTTAAATAATTTTTTTTTTACATAAGTATTACTCAAAATAATGTTATTTTGAGTAATGTATATAATACCTCAAGAAAAATATTGGACTAAAGTGAAATTTTGGTATTTTTTATTAGGGTCATAACATAATTTTATATTTTTAGTAAGGACCTATTTGAAGTCAATGAAAAATTTATGTAGTTAAACTATAATTTAGAAATATTTTTTTAAAATTTTGGCTGGTACCCGTAGCCACGAATATAAACCCGTACCCATATCCACTACAATGTTTGTAGGTATGGGTAGGGTATGAGTATGAAATTTTTTTAGTGGATATGGGTATGAATATTGACATACCCGCCCAAATCAAATCCTTTGCCATCCCTAGTCATGCCAACCCATTTTTAGTGCTATTTAGAAATGTATATGATATTTTTGTACTTTGAGACTAGAAAATATGATAATTGCACAAATGACCCCTTTAATTAAGTTCTATTATGTGTCTTGGCTTGTGTTATTGAGAAATTTGTTTTCACTTATTTTTAATATAAGTAACTAGTATGGCATCGTGAGATGCACGAATAAAAATAATATATTTTTATATTTATAATTTTATATTAGACTTAATATGTTATTTAATTTATTATATTTTAAAATTGTAAAATTGTATTTTAAAATAATATTTTTACAAACACGAAATATGTATTTCATAATTTTTAATTAAATAAAATCTGATGTGGCTTATGCCTATCATTAAAAAATATATAAATTGATTTTAAAACATATATTTCACAAAAAAATATAAACAACTACAGTAATTATAATGATTCAAGATGATATTAGCAATAAGAAGAAATTTAATATACTAGAATTTGAGTATTTTTTAGTTCATAAATAAGGAGTTACTCTAATTATCCTTCGTAATTGTTATTGTTGTTGTTGTATATCTTGTTCCAATATCAAATAAAATCAACAAAGATATACATTAGATGAGAGATATGAAAAAAGAGCAAATGAAAATCATTTTGGCATTAAAATATAAGAGAATACTAAGCTTTATAACATAACAAAATTATTTTAAATATATAATTCTTGAATCTAACATTTCAATTTTTAATGTATATCACTAATTGAATTCATTTGTGCTAAATAATTGAATTCATTTGTGCTAAATTTTTAGTGAATACCTTAACTACAAAATTCAATTATGAGCAAAAGTTGTGCTTTTAATTGCATAAACATTCCAACAAATGAAACAAGCATTATATAACAATTGTTACACAAAAAATAACCTCAATTGTGCGCATTTGTCTATATATAACAATTATGGCAGAGTAATCATTTAATATATTTTGTTAATTGAAATAATTTTTTATAATTTAATACAAATAATTATTATTGCAACAAAATGTTTCCTGATAAAACATGAGTAACCAATTTATATATCAAAAATAGTTAAGTATAATTTTCAATGAATCGAAATCATCAAAAAATTGGGGAAAGAAAATATCAACATAAAAAGTTTTACATGTTTATTCTTACATAACCTAAGAATACATAATAGATGATGTCAAGAAGATATTTAATAAATAACAATCCGAGCCTTATTGATTTCCTCTCATAATACTTTTTTTGAATAATAATTTTAAAAACAAAGCAACAAATGAAGATTATCTAAGTTAATCATAATTTAAAAACTAACTATAATTAAAAAATAGTTATAATTTTAAAAAATTATCTAATGTTATATTTGTTGAATGGAATGGAATGAAATTGAAAGTGGAAGTGGGAATGAGAATGCAATAAAATGAAATGGACATTTCATAATTATGTTTGATATGATTAGGAATGGAATGGACAATTTATTCCATTTTCATATTTGATAAAATAAAATATTATAGAAACTATTAATAACCCGTGCATCTTCTTGGAACTAGCAACAATCTGCGCGATTCTCAGGTCAATAAATTTTTAAAATTATTGATACTAAAAGTAATGAAAAGATAAAAATAAATTGTATAATTTGTCATTATAAAATTATTAACTTTATTACCTCCATCTTTTAAATGATTGTTTTAATACTATTAAATATATGAAGATTAAATCATAATGGCATCATTTGTCACAACTTATAGATGCAAGTGGAGCAAATATTAATGCATAAGGTACTTGATATACATGTAACATTGTTTGGATTTTTTTAATCAAACTAAAATGAATAAATTATGTGATATAAATTTAATTAAATATGTATATAGTTGAAAAAATTGTACACTTATTAAAGTGTGACAAACAAAGATGAATGTTTTGAATAATGTCATCACTAACTTGCTATTAAATACTATATTGGATAAATTGATTCTAGAGAAAAATTCATTGATCTCCCCTAAGTTTTGATAAAATTACACATACCTTCCTTTTAATTTTAAAACATGCACAAACCTCGCTTGAAATATAAAAAAAACTACCCATACCTCCCTTAAAACATAGAAAAATATTACACTCATCTATTAAATGATGAGAAAAGTTTATTATATTTTCAAATCAAATAATGTATGATGTTTTAGGTTTTTTTTTTTTTTCATCAAAGATATGCTTTGATTAATCTCAAAAGACTAAAAGAACAGAACACTTATTTCAAGATTTGACTTTTTCATATTTTACCCATTTGAATTTAATCAAAGCATATCTTTGATCACAAAATATTTAGAATATCTCGTACTTTTAAATTTGAACTATATAGTCATATTTTTTAGTCATTTTTTAGTGGAAATTCAAATTTGGATTTAAGTGTTATATTTTTTATGTTCCATGAGAGGTTTGAATAGATTTTCAAACTAGAGGGGAGATGCACATAATTTCATTAAGTTCAAAAGAGGTTAAAGTATTTTTCTCCTTTTTCTATCTTGCACTTAGGTTATGTTTGATAAAAATAACTGATAAGCTATCTGAAAACTTATAAGTTAGCTGAAAGCTGAAAAGCTGTTACCTAAAAGTTGAAAGTTGTTAAGCTAGCTTATTAAATTAGAAGTATTTAGTAAAATTAGTTATTAAGATAGTTAATAAATATAAAATGACATAAAAGGATATGTTTATATGATTTTAGAAAAAATAATTTTCTCTTTGAAATAAAGGATATTTATTTTTCATCATAATTTTCATATTTAATATTTGATAAATAAAATATTTTTTATTCTTACTATTTTATAATTATTAATGCAAGTAAATTAGAT
>JANHAO010019464.1:0-13220 GCA_026873985.1 Saraca asoca
TATGATCAATAACTGAATGAACACTTAGTGATCAATGATTGATTAACCTCAAGTTTAGTGACTCTTTTGGACTGGTTATCTCTTGCATTTCTATAACAGTTTCTGTTTATTTGTTTTCTTGCCATTTAAGCTGCCTTAAACCAACAACCCCCCATTCATTCATCTCTTAATTAGATTGTTAATATTAGAAAATCCAAGGGCTCAACCCAGGCTACCTTATACTGCAAGAAGCATAGGGTAATCTAGCTTATAAATCTTGTAATTTGACTGGTCTTGACAGCCTGTCAGTGCTCTTGTTGAAGTGAGTTTATTTTAATGCCTCTGCACCTCAACTAGACTAGAGGTCATAGTTGGCAGAGAGTTTATTTTAAGCATCTCCACACCTCAACTGGACTAGAGGTCATAGTTGGCAATGAGTTTTTTTTGAACGTCTCTATGCCTCAATTGGACCAGAGGTCGCAGTTGGCAGATGAGTTTATTTTTGTGCCTCTACGCCTTGTAAGCTCAAGGTTTCCCTGGAAATGAGTTTATTTTAGCACTTCCATGCCTTAGCAAGCTCAAGGCTTCACTAGATGAGTTTATTTTAGCGCCTCCGTGCCTCAGCAAGCTCAAGGCTTCATTGGATGAGTTTATTTTAGTACCTCTATGCCTCAGTTGACAAGCTGGCAATGATATCAAGTTTTGACTTTGTCAACACAAAATAATTTTCTTCTTGAATAGAATGTCATTTTACTAAAAATCATCAGATAAATAGATTCGAATCTTATTCATTAACTTCCAAACAACTTTACAGTATTAAAATATTGTTCTAATTGAAGACCCTTACTCTTCATCAGCAATTTGTTGGTGCTATTGAGGTTGCCGCTCAGAGGGTTGGACTATATATTCTTGTTGACAACCTCTTTTGATGAGATCTTCTATGGCATCCCTTAGTACCCAACATTCCGAGGTGTTATGCCTAACCTCATTGTGATAGGTACAAAATTTATCTTTATTGCTTTTGAAACTATTAGGAGTCCAGCGGGGCTAGGGCTTCCCAAAGTCCTCTCTACCTCTTTCCACTACAAAGATCCTGTCTTGGGTATCAGACAAGATGTTGTAACTTTCATAGTGACCTTGATGTTAGGGTCGCTAAGAGCTGGACATTAAAGTTAGCCTTTTGATTATCATCGCTCCATCTCTTTCCCAAAGCAGAGCTGTTTGCTACATCCTTTTGTTTGGACTCTTTTGCACCAAAAGTTTCATACCACCTGATCTGTTTGGTAGCTCATTCATAAAATTCAACTAGATCTCTTACTAGGGACTTGTATAAGCTTTTATACAACTTTCCATCTTTGTGAAGTCCCATTGAGATCATTGCCAAAATGGTTTCTTCAGAAGTATTGTCTACTGAATTGGCTTTAAGTCTAAACTTGGTAATGTAATCGTTCAATGACTTATATTTACAGTAAAAGATCATTGTGTGGTGACAGGGGGCATAAGCTACTTCCTCAATGCTCAATACTGGCTGAGGAATTTCTACTAACACTCTTCCTAGCTATTTATATTTTAGGCTAGAAGACCTCTAAACCAAGCTCGAGGCATGCCTCCTAGGGTTGTTGGGAAAACTCGACATTTAACCAGAGGATTAACTGTTTGCAAACCCATTTGAACATTGAATGTGTCCAAATGGTCAAAAGCATCAGTGTCCCCGTTGTATAGCAGGATCAAGGGAACTTTGAGCTTAAGAGGGAGGGGTTGTGCTTTAACCTCTTTAGTGAATGGAAACCTTTCCTTATAGCAAGCTTGATAATTTGGGGCTCAAAGATGTTCCTCCAACTGGTTCACCTTCTAAAACAACTCTTCTAACATCAGATCCCATGCCTTAGATCGTTAGCTGGAAGATTGTTGGTTCCTTTGACTCACCTGATCACGAGAATAGCGACTTGAAGTTTGTTTTTGTGAGCAACGACCTAAGGAAACTTCTTGATTAGCTTTGCTCAAATATCAAGCTTGCTATTACTAGTGAACATTTCCTAGTGTAATGACCTTGGCTTGCCTTTACACACCCTGAGCCTGTGCTTAGGCTAACACTATAACTACTTTAATCAATTCTCCCATCATATTTTCTAGTCTTTCCTAGCATTGATGCTCGGTTTATGCTCTATTGATGCCATTAACAATGGCAGCAAGTTGAAAAGAGCCGACTGGGGGTAAACCAGTAGCAACACCTATAGCAGGAGTACTGGAGGAGTTTGTTGTAGACACATGACCTTCTAGCTGATCAACCAGAATGTTTGAAGCTCTAGTAGCTCTTCTTCTCGCCATTGAAATTGCATAGGAAATCAACTAGGATATAGGAAATTAACTAGAAAACAAATGAGTCCCCATAGGCGGTGCCAAAATGTTGACGGTGAAATTTGATTCGTTCCAAATCCAGCTAACCCAAAGAGTTCTTTGGGACTCAAACTACAATCTAGTTATGCAAACAAATAATGAAGTGATGGAGAGGAAGAACAATAAGAATGCAAAAGGATTTTTAACATGGTTAAGCTAAAACCAGACAACATCAGTCCCTACATCCATGGTAGCTTTTATTAATCTTGTGAAATTTTTATAAAGTTACAGTACATGAATTCAACCTACTTTACAATGATCTCCCTCCTCCTATTTATGAGGTTGGGAAGTTACAAATGTAATTACATAATTTGTATTTCTGTTACATCAAGTAATAAATGTACAAAATAGCATAGACTACTATAAAATGGCTTTTGTAGGCTATTGGCTAACTTCTATAGATCACTTTCTGTGGGTGGGCTCATGTTAGCTATTTTTTGTAGACTAGCCCCACAGGATAAGTCTGAGAGGGGTGCCTACTTCAGGTTTACCCTCGATAAGCCCTTAGTTAGGTGAGGTGTTACATCTCGCATGCTGCAACCAGTAATTTGGGGTCACTACTGGCCTTTAGTCAATGAGATCAAACTCATGAGCTCACAGTAAATGATGCGAGCTTGTGTAATGTGAATTGTTGGCTATGCGAGTCAGGGCTTGTCCCTTAGTGGGCTGGGGCTTTTGCCTAGTCCCGTGTTCTTGTAGCTAGCGATCTGATGATCTTGACTCTTTTCTCATTTTAGACTTATCTATTGTTGGGCCTTTGCCAACCCATTATGCGTAGTACCAAAAAATACCCACAACATTTCACTTCTATGTTATATTAAGAAATTAATCGGTTAATTGTTTTAGACTAGGATGAATTCAACAATAAATTTAGGCTTATGACCAAAGGCCAAGATCAATGCTAGAGATAGACTTATGCATTCTAAGTTCTAGAGTTTCCATTTGATTAGGTGAGTGGGAATTATATTAGTTGGCTCTCTTTTTTGTATAAAGTATACTATTTTGAAATTACTCAAAGTGTTTTGAAGTGTTAAAAGTTAGGAATAAGGTTGGAAAATTAAATTCATTGAAATTAGGCATAAATAAATTTAGTTAATAATAATAAATTAGTATTAGACCTATAGAGGTCAAGAATCATGAAGTAGATAGGGAATTGACCTAGAAAGTTAATATATGAGAATTTAGGTATAGAGTAGATTTACATGTGGGATGTAGATTTATCATATAGAATTAGGAATTATTTTTCTATGTGATCATGTGCATAATTCTTTGAATATATGTATGCAATGGGAAATTAATATGGAATCCAAGTTATGGATAATCTTAGGAATCCCAAGTTTGCATAAGCATATGAGTAAAGAGTATTTGGATCATATAAATTTCAAAGATATTAAAAAAGTTAATTTTATATTTTTAAGTTTAAATTTATTCAAATTATTATTTCACAAGTTTTTGAAAGATTTTACTATTAGAAAATATATTTCTTAGGAACATTTTCATATGAATTATTTAAGTTATGAAATTTTTTAAGTTTAGTTAAATTAATTAATGTAAACCATTTAGGCAAGTTATCATTATTTAAAATTAATTTGATATTTTATTTTAGTAAAGATTTTCCTAAGTTGTCAAGATATGATTTGATTTCAAGAGATGAAAGCTTTTTTAAATGCAAACATGTTCTCATTCCATAAGTATATAGAATACATTAGGATAGTCAAGATAAGCCAGAGATGTATGAACAAGTAGTTGTCTAGTGGATAAGGGTAGCAAAGGAAACTAGTGTTAGATATGAAAGAAAGAATGCCTTAGAGATAATTGTGGTTAAGAACTGAGATGTAAAGGTGGTAGTTGAAAGACCTATGTGTACTAGGAGATGTATGTGGTCATACAGTATGACAGGGGGCCAGTGATATATTTTGGTCACCTATGGCAACGAGGGGTCTTGGGAATACATGCAATTAGGCACAACTTTATAAGAAATGTTAAGTATGGTCCTAAGGGATTAATCTAGTTATAAGTTTCTCATGTTATAAGTTGTTAGTAGACATCATTCTTCTAGTAATCACCATTGTTAGAATTGAAAGGGAAAATTGGATAAAAGGACACTAAGTTTGTCGATAAAGCATCAAGTATACACAATAGAATTTTAAATTTTCCCAAATCTGGATTATATTGCTTACAAGTTAATTCATAGGTAAGGTAAAATTTAAATCAATAGTTTAAATTATATCTTCTTAAGAGTCATTCTTAGAATTCTTGGTTAAATCTAAATTTGATCTTCAAGTAATTCTATAAACTCTCCAACCAACCCTATGACCAAGTGTCTCTGATTATCTTCAGTTAACTCCTTCAGACTTGATCTCCAACACCAACAGTGATTCACACAAACAAATTTCATTCAAAGATTCCACCAAGTTCATGTAATAGGTAGAATAGAAAAACTAATCTCTCAGCTTAAGAGGTGCTAGCTCTCCAAGGAGTCACAAATTCACTAGGGCAAGGTTGGTGTTTGAATTCAAAGAGGAAATAAGAAGTGAGATCATATAAAGAGAGTTGGTGCACAACACATGTGTTAGGGTGAATTGATATGTTCAAAGGTTTGGTTTCTCTCCTATTTAAATAGAAGAATTTAGAGCACAAACAGAAGTGAGGAAGCAAGAATGAGTGGTTTAGAGGCTACTGTTTCCCCTTGCTTGTGCTATTCACTTATTGAATCGTGCAACTCCTTTGGCCAGAGGAGTCCATACTCCTTAACCTCATGCTCCCTTTTTTATGTCCAACAAGCTTAAAAACTTTTTTATAATGTCTCTTATGTAATCATTCTCTAATTGTTTTAATTAATTAACATAATTTTTCTAAGTGAGTAATCATTCCTCTACTTATGATCTCCTCCAATGTTAATATAAATGTTCTACAACATTTAAATATTAACAATGGAAGTTTACTACTATTTAATAATTGTAATAACCATTAGAATTATTAAATAATTGATTAATTAACACTTCTAATCACATTAGAACACTTAATTAATGATTTCAAATTTCCAAGATATTCAGCTAATTCAACTCTTAAATTCATAACATTTTGCACTCTAACTTTTCCTTTGACTTTGGATCAAAGAGATTCTATTGTGTGTGACTAATTATGCTTCCATGCATGCTGGCAATAAATTCATTTACAAGCCTCTATAATCGAATGAAAACTCCTTTTAATTTAGATACAATTTCTCTAAATTGTTCAAATAAATTCATAAATCAAGATTAACTTCTAGCAAAGCATCTGACCACTCAAATTCTAGGAATAGATTTATGGGAATCAAAACCTTTTATGATAAGGTGTTAGTGTGTAATTCAATCCCTTTATATCTTGGTATTCAAATTGGACTTAGGGTATGATTTAAGTATCAATCCTATAAATGCCCAATCTTGGGTGTATATTTGACTATGCTCTGTCTTGCAATTATTCATACATAAAACTCCTTTTATGTATCATCAATATATAGACTTATGATTTTGATTATAACATAAATGCTAAAACATCTTTAGAATATCTTTCCTTTGTTACCATGGAAGATGAATTCCATCTTGATCAATCACTACCTTCTTGTACTTTATGGTGCACCCAAAATTATTCATATCTACTTTTTAAGAGTGTAAGTCTAAAATAAAATCAAAGTCCAAGACTCCATACATAAGATACTGTGTTGATGTCAAGTCTAAGGATCACTTACACTAGCATTGACATTAAAAGTTTATTGACACATGGCAACATTTCATATGATTTTTCATATGTTCCATAACATATACCCATATGTTTGTCTAGATATCACTATACCAAATAGTGTATGAGATCATTGCATTCTCTTAGTAGAATGTGACATAGCATATGCTGGTTTACTCATGAATGATAGATATCATGTTTTCTTAATTATTCAAAAACCAGTGATGTTCAAAAATATAATTATATGTATAAATTATCTCATAATTACAATATCTAATGTAATTTATTTATACACAATTATATTTCAAGGACTTTATCCAATATAGCATACATATATCACACACACACACACACAAACACATACACACATATAAAAAACTAAATTGATAAAGAGGCTCAAACATCATGTTTTAATAAATGTGTTAAGATATGTAGTATCTATCTATGTCATTATAGCTAATTGTTTCTAAGGCATCTATAATAACAATCTCCTACTTGACCTAGAGCCAATCATCCTTGTATTTAATACTGATCCTTTCTAAATGATGTCCAAGCTTCTGTTGGGACAGAGCATTAGTAAGGGGATTAGCTACATTGTTATCTATGGAAATTTGTTCTATTCTTATTTTGTTGTACTCTATGATCTCTCTAGTCTAATTGTAACACCTTATAGTATGTTTCGACCTTTAATGAAACCTTGGTTCCTTAGCTTGTGTAATGGCTCCATTGTTATCACAATAACAATAGGAACTATCCCTAGTTCTATAAAGAACTTCTTTATCCAAATAGCTTCCTATGCTACTTTTGAAGTAGGAAGGAATTTGATTGTAGAATTAGCTGTGGTATCTTGCTTAGAACTTTTGCAAAATATAGCACCTCTATTAAAAGCGAATACAAATCATGATTGTGATTTGCAATCATCTTGATCTGACTGAAAGCTTGCATATGTGAAACCTTTAATTTTCAAATCAAGATCTCTTGCATATATAAAAAACACATCCTTAGTTCTTCTCAAGTACTTAAGGATGGTCTTGATTATGACTACTATCTTTCACCTAAATTGGCTTGATATCTACTAGTCACACTTAGTGCATAGAAGACATTTAGCTGTGTACATAGCCTAATATACATGATTGTTCCTATTGTCGATGCATAAGAAATCTCATTCATGCATTTTTATTCATCTTCTATCCTAGGACACTACTCCATAAGACACAGGGTAAGAACCCTTTCTTAGACCCAATCATGCTAAAATTCTTTAGCATCTTGTTTATGTACATGGATTGGGAGAGGCCAAGCAACCTTTTATTCATATCCTGAATGAAGCTTGCTTCTCCAAAGTCGTTCATGGAGAATGGCTTGGGTAACCATAACTTGATAGATTGTAACATTTGAATATTATTTCCTATGAGTAGTATATCATCTACATACAGTAATAGGAAGATAACCACACTTCAACTAGCCTTTTTGTACACACATGGTTTATCAAGTTGCTTGATGAAGCTAAATGATTTGATTGTTTCATCAAAATGGATGTTCTAACTCCATGAAACTTGCTTCAGTCCATAAATGAACTTTTATAGCTTGCATACCTTGTAAGGTTTGGTTTTAGAAACAAAACTCTGAGGTTGTATCATATATACATCCTTTTTCAAGTTTCAATTAAGGAACGCTATTTTGACATCCATTTGCTAAATCTCATAGTCATGATATGCAACTATTGCAAGTAAGGTCATAACGGACTTCAACATGACAACTTGCAAAAAGGTTTCCTAATAGTTAACACCTTGTACTTGCCTATAACCTTATGTCACCAATCTAGCCTTGTAGGTTTGTGCTTTGTTATCTACATCTATCTTTCTCCTAAAGACCCACATGCCCTTAATGGGTTTTGTTTTTTTGTGTGTAGTGACCAAGTCCCATACTTGGTTTTCATGCATTGAATCCATTTTAGATTTCATGGCTTCTCACCACTTCAAGGAATCAATTTTTGATATTGCTTCCTAGGGACTAGTAGGCTCATTATTGTTCTCTTGTGTAAGGAGAAAACCATATCTTTTAGGTTGACATGTTCCCTACAAGATCTCTAGAGTACAAGTGTACTTTCAGCATGATTACTTATCTCAACTCCTTAAGATATTTTATAAGGCTCCTCCTCAATCATGTGATCTATGTCATTTTGAGGCTCTTGAACCTTTTCAAGTTCTATCTTACTCCCCACTATCCTCTTCAAGGATAAAGTCCAAGAAGGTAGTATTTGTTGAAATAAACACCTTTTGCTTAACAGGGAGGTAAAAATTGTAACCTCTTGTTTCCTTAGGGTATCTCACAAATAACATTTATCACTCTTAGATCCTAGCTTTTTTGTGATGATCCACTTCATATAAGTAGAACATCCCCAAACATTTAGGTGTGGGAGACTTGGTTTCTTCTCAAACCATAGATCATATGGTGTCTTATCAACATACTTTGATGGGACACAATTAAAGATGTATGTAGTAGTTACTAAACTATATCCTTAGAAAGAGATTGGTAATGTTACAAAGCTTATCATGGAATGGAACATGCCAAGAAGGGTACAATTTCTC
Source organism: Saraca asoca (assembly GCA_026873985.1). Classification (NCBI taxonomy): domain Eukaryota; kingdom Viridiplantae; phylum Streptophyta; class Magnoliopsida; order Fabales; family Fabaceae; genus Saraca; species Saraca asoca. Next base: position 8,685 of record JANHAO010019464.1, read on the forward strand.
CTTTTTGAAGCACCATTCATTTGTGGCATTGCGGGTCAAGTTCACTATGAAAGAATCTTAAATTCCTTTAAATAATCCATAAACTCATGGCTTAAGTATTCTCCACCTTGATTGAATTTATATGTCTTTGTACTTTTTCCACTTTGTTTCTCTACTTTAGTTTTGAATTCTTTGAACTATTCAAAGGTTTTAGACTTGTATTTCATCAAATATATGTATCCATACCTACAATAATCATCAATAAAGATGATGAAGTAAGAATATCCACCTTTTGCTAGAGTAGTCATTGAACCACATACATCATACATGACTATGTATTAACTCACTTAAAAAAAAGGACTATTTAGGGTCAATTACGCCCTACCACTGGAGGCAATCAGAATCACCTCTAAGTACATAAGAAGCAATTCTGCAGGCTGCCACAAAATTGCTCAACTGCATACATTGGTAGCAGTTTATAGTAATAGCTAGAGATCTATTTCTAGATGTTATTTAGTGTTAGTTAACTTTGCAATGGTTAACCATCACTAAAAAGCTATTTAGAGGTGGTTTAAACCACCTCTATTTTTTTTTCAAAATTGTTTTTCAAACCGGTGGTAGTTTAGAACCCCTCCTATGTTTTTTTAAAAAATAAAAACTTTTAAATTTTGAGGCGGATGCTAGCCATGTCAAATATTTATTTAAATTTGTTTTAAAATGTTAATGTTGTTGTTAACCGATCCTACATTTTGTGTGTGTATGTTTTTTTAGATTTTCTATATTAACCATTTTTTAAAACCAATTCCTTTTAATTATTTATTTAAACTTAAATATTTCTATAAACTTTAACAAAAATCAACTGTTATATGTGAAAATCGGTTCGTCTTGGACGGGCATGCGAGAAGCCTAAGAGCGACAAAAGGACCGACAGAAGAACTATCCAAATCGCTATGCCTTCAATTTGCATCACGAGTGTGACCCTCCAGCTCAAACTCGAGCCCGATAGCGCCTATAGCATCCTATCGGATTCCCAAGATAAAATTTTCTTGGCGGAAAGGGATATGGAAAATTTTGGAAGGCCTAAACCCTTGAAAACTCCATTTAGGCAAAGGAACGTGGATAAGTTTTATGCCTATCACAATGAGGCCAGGCATGGGACCTCAAATTGTCTAGCTCTCATAGACGCAATTGAAGACTTGATCAGGAGAGGCCGGTTAAGGGAATATGTGGTACAACTCATGGGACAGTAGCACCAGCTTCCCTAACCTAGTACCAACTGGGAGCCAAGGGGCTCAATCTGAATTATACATTGACAATATATTCTGAAACTTCAGAATGAATGAATGTGTACCATTTGGCTCGATGTTGTTATTTTGGTCTCTTCACTCTGTCTTCTTCTTTTGAGGATCAGTGATTTCCGCTACTTGTATGCAGCCAACTTCCACCAACTCTTAGGAAAAATTTAATGCCAACTGTGATCTTTAGTTCGATTGAGTACCCCCGGAGCTCCTTTTGGAGATGAATTGATGAATGCTTATGCCAGCATGGCTGCATGCTTGCTGAGGTGTGGAGGCACTAAAAAACACTCGCTTATGCCAGTGTGGCTACGTGCTCGCTGAGGTGTGGAGGCATTAAAAAACACTCATTTATGCCAGCGTGGCTTCGTGCTCACTGAGGTGCTGAGGCACTAAAAAACACTGGTTTATGCCAGCATGGCTGCGTGCTCGCTAAGGTGCAGAGGCACTAAAAAACACTCGCTTATGCCAGTGCAATTGTGTGCTCACTGAGGTGCAGAGGCACTAAAAAATACTTGCTTATGCCAGCATGGTTGCGTGCTCGCTGAGGTGCGGAGGCACTAAAAAACACTCACTTATGCCAGCACAGCTACGTGCTCGCTAAGGTATGAAGGCATTAAAAAATAGTTGCTTATGCCAGCACGGCTGCGTGCTTGCTGAGGTGTAGAGGCACTAAAAAATACTCGCTTGTGCCAACGCAGCTGCGTGCTCGTTGAGGTGTGGAGGCTTTTAAAAGCACTTGCTTTTTCCAGCATGGCTGCATGCTCATTGAGGTGTGGAGGCACTAAAAAACACTCACTTATGCCAGTGTAGCTGCATGCTCGCTAAGGTGTGGAGGTACTAAAAAACACTCATCTATGCCAGCATAGCTGCATGCTCGCTAAGGTGCGGAGGCACTCTTAAACACTTAACGCTAGCTTAACTTCATGATCGCTAAAGCGTAAGGAATTGACGAAATTTGCCTAAGGCAATGGACTTTCAATTAATTTCACAGCTCTTGTGCAAATCAATTAAGTCGCAGCTCTCATGTTCACTTATTAATTTTGTAGCTCTCATGCGAACGTATCTATTTGGCCACGAGATCGGCTCAAGCACAAGATCACTCACTCTCTAATTTCACAACTTTCATGTTAGCTTATCTTATTATTTTATAATTCTCATACTAACTTGTTTATTTATTTAGCCACAGGATCGGCCTGGGCATGAGATCGCTGTAGTTCGCAACTCATGCTATCTTCTGACTATGCGCAGGTCGCACAGATTGTTTAAACCAAAAATGTTTATATGAGAAACAAAGGCAACAAACAGAAATTGCAAAAAGAAGTTGAAACTTTATTTATTAAAAGACCTCAATGAGACAGATATACATTAGGAAGCCCTGAATGTAGGCTAATCAGAATACAAAAGGGAAAACCTATGACTAAGAAGAAGGACTAGCCATGAAGAGCTGTACTCTGGCTGACTAGAGCTCGCGCACCACTAGGGTCTTCAAATTTTCCTTCTAATGCATAATCAGTGACAGCACTGTAGCTCCTTATATCTCTGACCACCAATTCCTCATGAAGAAAGCATATCAGGAAGCATCAGGAGCTTGGCTGGCAGAACAATTGCCTCACGGCAGGGCTGAGAAGATACAGTTTGAGATCCATATGAGATTTCTCCATGTTAGTGAAGAAGCCAAGTCACCCGAACTCTCTATGCAGCAGACCATACATACCTCTGTGGAAGGCTAGAATGCCAGAAATGGTGGTGATTTATTAGGAAACTCCATGGCTTGCTCAGTGCAGTGGTAGAAGGGACTGTCTTTCCCTTATATAGAGCCAAGGCCGGCTCCATCGAAGGATACAAATTCATTCCCTTAACCGTCAACATTTATGGCCTCAGAAAAGGCTAAGTTTGACTCAGTAATAACTACCAGACACATGCCATAGGAAACATGGCCTAGAGTAGATGAAACGACAGTCTTTGGAGAAGACTTTGACTAATTAGAAATCGAAGAGTTTCAACTCCTAGCCTGCAACGTGAGCTGAGAGTTGGGGGGCTTATGTTATATGAGAAAATCAGTTCATCTAGGACAAACGTGCGAGAATTCCAAGAGTGAGAAAAGGAGCAGTTAGAAGAACTGTTTGGATCACTATGCCTTCAATTTGTGTCACGAGTGCGACCCCTCAGCTCGAACGCGAGCCTGATAGAGTGAGTTCGACATCTCCTTCCTGATGATGTGCACGATTTTGGATTGCACGATCTGATAAATGGGAAAAAGTACATGAAAATAAGATAGTTTTAGTCCATTTTATTAATAGTATTTTATGTTTTCTTAATGTTTTTGCCTTAGTTTTATGTTTTGTCCTAGATAGTACTCTTGGTTTGTATTTCTCATGCAGGATGATGAAAAGGGCTGAAAAGAAGGAAGAAATTTAGAGATTGAAGTTGCATCTAGACAAGGAAAAGAAAGAAGAAGAAGCCATGCAAAGAAACAAGCAAGAAGCAATGAAAAAAGTGAAGAAATCACCTAGCATGGCCGTGCTATGGAACACACCCAAGCCGTGTTAGGTGCTGTAAGAGAGCTCGGGAAAGAAATTTGAAGAAATTCAAAGCAAAACACAGAGCATGGCCATGCTACACAACATGGCCAGGCCATGCTAGAGTCTGGAAGAAGAATTGTGAAGAAATCTAAAGAAACAACACGTAACATGGCCATGCTACACAACACGGCTAGGGCATGTTACAAGTTGACGTGGCCAAATTGATAAATCCTTTCTCATGAAGCACACCTAGCCCATTGTATGAAGCACAGTTATGGTGAATGCAAAAAAGGCTATAAATAGGGCCCTTGTAATCAGTTTTAATCATACCATATCATATACTTTGTTATGTTTTAGAATCCATCTTTTAGGTTTAGGCTAGTTCTCTCTTTTCCCTTGTTTTAAGCTTTTCTTTTATACAGTTCTTTTAGCTTTCTTGTTTCTAGTTTTAAGAGTTTACAATTTTAATTTAGAAGTTCTTGTTTTCACTTCTCTTTTTCTCTTCATCATCTACTTCTTCTATTTTCTCTGTTTTACATCTGTATCTTTACATTCTTCTACTTATTTTACTTCTTCCTTCAATTTTGTGTTCTTGCATATTTTGATTTATTCATCTACTGCATCTTATTGATTTCAAGCTCTTGCATCTTCGTTTATGATTTGCTTTCTTTATTAGTCTTGTTTTCTATCTTGTTCTTTCTTTACTTATTTTCTTTTATTGCATTCTTTCTTTTGTT
>JANHAO010019465.1:0-13215 GCA_026873985.1 Saraca asoca
ATTATTTGTGATGCTGAGTAAACCCTTCCCTTTTCATTCAAGTGTGCTAAATTGCTATTCTCATTGTTGACTGGCCATTAATGATAGGATATTGAAATAGCTTCAAATCTGGAAAGATTGTGGTTATTGGATCTAGCTTGAATGATGTAAGTTCAACTATTATACACAATTGATTTGTAAATGATATAGGAATATATTGTTTACCTTGCAATACCAATTGGAACTGGTGCTGGAATGTATGTTCTAAAATCTGGATTAGCATAGGAATATGTGTAATCTAAATTAAGAACCTTAGCATGTTAGAATTGGGAAATTCTCATGTGCTGATAGGGAGTTCTAGTTTACTAGGAAATTTTACTACTGCATTGTTAATTTAGCTGGACAAAATTTGTAGTTTAAAGGGATTCATCAATCTCAACTAGCTAATTCACACATTAATCCATTTTTTCTAGGAAATTTAATACCTCTTTTCTTGCAATATTCAACAGTGTAGATCAGTAGTGTTACTTTGTTCTTTTAATCATCTAAATTAGCTCAAGAAATTATTGTTGCTTCATTGGATTTTTACATTTAAGTTGCAAGAAACTCAATCCCTGTGGAGATGATACTCACTCACTCTATACTACTCATTTGACTACGTGCACTTCCATAATATTGAGTGATAAAACATTCACACATGAAACACTAGTCTTTTCTTTAGTCCCTCAAGGATGATTCTATTTACTAGTTCTACATTCCCATTGGTTTGATGGTGTTCAACAAAAGGGAACTTTTGTTAATCCGTAACCTTTGTCATCGATAATAAGTGAAATGTTAATTTAACCAATAATAATTTTATATTGATCAACTTGTACCATTGGTAAAAGTCTTTCAAACTGTCACTAGCAAACTACTTCCCATTGTTGAATATAATTGCTATTAGGAAACTGTACTTGGAAGGACTTGTTAATCAATTGTGATTGTTGTGATAAGATATTATAGAGAAATTTTACCTGCAAATGATAAATTTCAATACGAATTTTTGCACTTTGTTTGAAGTTATAGTTTGTATGGGTTCTGCTTCAACCCATTTTGTGAAGTTGTCAACTACCACCTGTAGATACTTTGGTTAATAGGATGAATGAGAAAGGGTCCCAAGAGATTGGTCCCCCACTAGTCAAATGACCTTGGAGAAACTATGGGCATTAGTTTTGTTGTCAACTACCTTTGAACTTTGGCAAACTTTGGACACTTTTTAGACCTTTGTACCAGCTTAGTTGCTTCTTTTTTTATTTTGGGCCAATAATATCTTTACCATATGCCTTTCAAAGTTATTGTTGGGAAAATTAGGTTAAAAGCATCAAGTATGGACAATAGAATTTTAAAGTTTTTCCCTAAGCCTGGATAATGTTGTTTGTAAATTAATTCATAAAGTTTTGTATAATTTAAATAAACTTAAAAGTAAAGATTTGAATTATACCTTCTTGGGAGTTGTTCTCAAAATCCCCAATCTTTAAATCTAAATTTGATCTCCAAGCAATTCCACGAACTCTCCAACAAGCCTTATGATCAAGTCATTTATATTGTCCTTATGTAATTTCTTCAAATTTGTTCTCCACACAAACCAATTAGATTCAAAGCCACCACCAATGTTTATGCAATAAGTAGAGTAGGAAAATCTACTCCTTGGCTTAAGAGGTGCTAGCTCTCCACGGAATCACAAATTCACTTGGTAAAGTTTGGTGTTTGAATGCAAATAGGAGAAAAGTGATCACATTGGGAGAGGTGGTGCACAACACTTGTGGTAGGGTTAGTGTATAGTGTTGTGTGTTGTAGCATTAGTATATCCCCTCCTTAAATATAAGAGATTGGAGCACAAACAAGATTGGGGAGCAAACATTAGTTGTGTGCAAGTTAGGGTTTTCCTTGCTTGTGCCTTCCACTTCTCCTAGTGGATGGGGTGCACAGCAAGGATTGATACTTTATGCTTGTGCACTACCCTCTTGATCTATGGAGTTTATACTCTTTCCTAGGATCATAATGAGTCCAAACTCATTAACCTTCATATGCCCACTTTTTATGTCTGATTAGCCCAGACTATGAGTGCAAACTGATAAACTCTTTTATGCAATCATATTGTTTCAATTCAGTGATTAAAATAACTTTCTAAGTGAGGAACCATTCCTCTACTTATGATCTCTTCTAGATTTAATATAAATGCTTATATAACATTTAAATATCAACATTGGAAATTTGCTACTATTTAATAACTATATATAATCTCTATTATAATGATTAAAACATTGATTAATTAAAATTTCTAATCATATTAGAACACTTATTTAATCATTTCAAATTTTCAAGATGTTCACTAATTCAACACTTGAATTGAAAACATTTTTGCATTCTCACTTTTCCCATGACTTTGGATAAAAGAGATTCTATTGTGTGTGACCCATTAGATTTCTATGCATATTAGCAATGAATTTTTTTACAAGCTTCTATATAAAACTCTTTTTAATTTAAACACAATTTCCTTAATTGTTCAAATAAATTCATAGATTATGATCGGTTTCAAGCAAAGCACTTGACCACCCAAATGTTAAGACTAGATTTTTGGAAATTAAAAGCTTTCATGACAAGGTATTAATATGTAATTTAATCCCTTCATCTCTTGATATTCAAATTGGACTTAGGGTATGGCTTAAATGTCAACCTAAATGAACATCCAATTATACATGAAACTCCTTTTATGTATGTATCAATACATAGGCCTATGATTTTGATCATAGCACAAGTGTCAAGACATATTTTAAATATCTTTCCTTATTACTAAGGAGGATGAATTCTTTCTTGAACAATCACTACCATCATATATTTTGTAGTGTACCTAACTATTATTCGTACCTACTCTATAAGAGTGCAAGTCTAGAATAATATCAAAGTACATAACTCTATATATAAGATACTATGTTGATCTCAAATCTAAGGATTATCTACACTACCTTTCACATGAGAAGTCCATTGACACATGGTAACATTCCATATGGTCTAGTCATATGTTCCATAATATACACCCATATTTCTTCTTCAAATATCAACATATTTACAGTGTATAAGATCACTACATTATTCTAAAAGAATGTGTAATTACATATGTTGGTTTATTCATGAATAATTGATATCCTGTTTTCTTAAGAATTTAACAACCAAGGATATTTAGAAATATAACTATATGTATAAATTATCTCATAATTACAATACCAATTGTAATTAATTTATACACAATTATATGTCAAGGACTTTATCCATGCCACAACCTAATCGCTTGGTCATGACTAGCATGAATATCAATCCCTGATTGATAATCACCAGCCTTTAACATGTCTCTATTATTCATTTCTACTCATACTTATTTTAATATTTCCCACTTTTATATGCTTAAACTCAAATGGTTAATAGGGCAAACTTATAGATGAAAAGAGAAATATTGATATATAAACATGTTTATATAATGTATAGAGGCATAGAACTGCCCAAACATGGCACACAACCACTTGAACTTTCATTCAACAAGCTCTCAACAAGTTCATAATAAACGTACACTCCTAATGGACATACACTCCAAATGGACCATCTATTTTGGTGGTATTTACATCAGCAACAACGTCCATGAAGTTATCACCTATCCTTACTTTTCAGAGGTGGGTTGATAGCAATTTCTTGAGAATCTTTAAAAAAAAAATCCACAAAAGAGTGAGTCTAGTTCTTAGTGAGATAAATTCATACCTAAATTATGAACTCATCAACATTTAACCATATGCATATGCATTATGCCTTCAAAATGCATAACTTAGGCTAGAATTATCTAACACATCATAAAGACTAAGGGGATCAACCTCTGAGTAATATCACAATACATTTTAAATTGTCATACTGTAAAGAACTATGATTTTATCATGATCACAAGTCATTCTCATCAATCATTATATGTTCAAGTTACAATACTATATTACTTTCTAGCATCTCATAAGACTCAGTCACCACATGAGTTTATTTCGCATTGTCTTTCCACATTAAACCTTCTTTTAGAATTTTTTTGGAATAGTTATAAATCATATTATTCACATAGCTTCAGGCTATCAATAACCAAGTCACATATTCAAGTCATATTTTATCACATTCAATGTATTTGAATAACAATTCCAATAAATAACCTAATAAAGAAAAGCAATGTAAATCTCCTTGTTACTTTAATCTAACCATAACCTACACAAACCCAGCCTTTTCCTTCCAGCACCTGCCTTATGCATCTCTGCCATTTGGAATGTGCAGATCCAAGATCTAGTTCATTATTTCCCACCATATCCCATTATTCTCATATCAAGCCTCATAAAACTTTCAGATATTCAATCATTCCATTCTCATAATGGATATCTCATCATATTAACATATATCATCATCATTCATAAAATTATATATCATTCCATGTCATGTTTGAGCTTTTCACCATACAATCACTTATAATTTTTGTAATACCAATAGCAATCATATCATCACATCATCATATACTTTTCAATATTTTATGCACATTATCAAACTTTATACCATAATATCATTCATAGCAATTGCATTTCCACAGTCACAATCATTTATCGCTTGTTATCCCATGTTTCATGGGGAATTTTCAAGTATCTCAATAGCATCATTCTCATCACATTATCATATGATCCATTATTCACATATATTTTATATCATCTTCATAACATATATCACATATCATTGCCATTATATATCACAGGCCAATTCCTAAAAAATATTCAAACTTGGACCTCATTCATAATTATACAGATCCCATTATTATGATAAGTACCATGACCATTTTCCTATTATCCACTTATAGACCAACATTGCATTACTGTCTCAAACATACAATCTCTATCATGCTATCTTTATAACTAACCACATTGCTTTTGTATTATCAGTTACTAGGTTAATTAGTATATTAACTTGGAAATCACTAATTCAAGACTTCTCATTTGCTTTATTTGACTTAATTATATCTCATATAAGTTTAAATTCAAAGAAATAGAATAGTTTTTAAAGAGAAAGAAGTTTAAATTGAAAAGAGTAAAAAATTCTGAAGGTGCAATCAAAATTTCAAGCAGAATTGTGATCAGAATCACTGAAGAAATTCAAGCAAAATTAAGGAAATTCAGTTGAAAATGTGAGTTTGCTTGCCAAATTTTGAAAAATTTTGGGAAGTCTAAATTTTAACATGATTTGAATCATGATCAAAATTGAAAAACAAAGTAGAAAATATCAATTTGAATCATCCAAATTTAGTTCAAAATTTGAGTCAAATCATAAGAGCAAAAGTGTTGAGTTTTTGTGAGCATGATTGCAGGTTTAGTTCAAAAAGCTACGATTCGACTTGCACAAGTAGATTTTGTGTTAAAATATCAAAAAAAAAAAATAGAGGAAGCAACTTTGTATTCAACCTTCTACTGAAAATCTTTATTTCAACAAGTTTTGAAAGTTTGAATAAGCTTAACTATTTTCACAACAAACCAAATAACACTTCAACAGATCCATTCAACCTCAAATTTAGCTACACAATCATCAAAACTCATATTATCCATTTGCATCAACTAATCAATAAATCACAAGAAAGAACACATCATAATTCACAAGAAAGGTAAGAATTACTTACCTTAGTTGTTGGAACAAATATATTAAATAGATCTCACAAAGATTTTCAATATTTTTCAAGAACACAAAAGAAGAGCTTATTAACCTTCAGATTTTCCAAGGATTTTTCCTTTTCAACTAATCTTAACACTTAGATTATGATTCCATTTAACATGAACAAGCTATATCTAATAGATTCAAGCTCCAGAACACCATAAAAATTATATTGATTCATGGGTTAAATAGTGATAGTAGATTTCAAAAATTCATAACTCAAATTTTATTCCATGAATTAACAAGATTTGATGTCAAAATGAAGAGGAAGTAACTATAAAAATACAAGAAATTTACATGAAAGGATGAAGGATTGCCTAAAGAAAGAAGAAGAGCTTGTAGAGAAAGAGGGAATAAACTTGGAGAAGAAGATGAAAGGTTGCTTGAAGCAACTAGGAATGGGCTTAAAAAGAGAGGGCAACCACCTTTTAAGAGGCAAAAATGGAAAAAGAATTTGGTCAAATTCCTTTGACTTCTTCCTTAACAAGTTTGTAATTTCTTTTGTTTGGTGACTTTGTCAATTTCTTTATCTAAAGTCCAAAATTGGCATGTTCACTGATCATCAGTGGTCATGAAATTTTGACCCAAATTAGTTAAATTAATTACTTTTGTAATGATTGCAAGTTTACACTTGTTAGGCACCTATAGCCCTAATTTCGATCTTTCTAAAGTTTTTCCAAATATTAAATTCCAGAAACACAATTTTTGCTTTATGAGTACCCAAATTGAGAACCTTTACTTTTTGAAGATTCCTATTACTCATAAAAAAATTTTCCACTATGTCTAAATGCTTCATATCCCAAAATTATAGTTTCAAATTCTTAAACTTTTCAAAGTTACCATTTTAAGATTTTCTAAAATGTCACTTTGTTATCAAAATTCATTTTAGAAAATCCAAGATGTTACAATCCAATATAGTATATATGTATGTATTAAAACATATATATATATATATATTAAAACTAAATTGATGAAAAGGCCAAAATATCATGTTTAGAAAATTTGCTAATATATTTAGTTTCTATGTCATTACAACTTATTGTCTCTAGGGCATCTATACTAACAATTATGGATGTGTCTGTAAGTGACTCCCACAAATTGCTTTATGAATCTCCCTTAATACATATTCAACTTCATCTAGTTGTAAGCATCTCAAAGATGGTAGATCGAAACTTCTTTTATACAACTACCCTTTCTCCAAGAAAAAGTAAGTTGATCATTGTTTGACTTTCTTAGCCCCTCTTTTATCAGTTGGTAAGCATCCATCCTTCAAAAAGGATATGATTAGTGTCATCCAGGATTCACTCTACTCTACACACATGACTTCTTCTATCCAAAGGGCCTAGAGAGTTTATTGAATCATCATTCAATTATTAAATGCTGCTTTGGCACTACCTAACTTGGCAAGCATGTCCACTTAATCATTTTCTACCATAGAGATTCTTGATAGTTCATAGTTGAATTCTTCAAGCAAGCTTCTTGGCATTTGAGTGTATCTAATTAACAACTCTTTGATCTTATATTGTCCTTTGACTTAAGTAATCACTAGTTGTAAGTTACTTATTACTTTTACTGATCAGGCACCTTTTTTTTTTTTTTGCAAGTTTTAGCCCTGCTATTAATGCCTCATATTCTTCTTGGTTGTTGGTTGCCTTGAAATCAAAGTACTCTAATACCATGTCACTATGCCCTTTTAAGATTACTCCTGCTCTACTCCCTTTGTTGTTTGACAAGCCATCAATATATAAGGTCCATTTCTAGTCATCATGCTTAGCCTCTTCTATTCTAATCATTGATGACAAAATCTACAATACTTGCACTTTTACCACTCTCTATATCTCGTAAATAAGCCTATACTCCAAAAGTTCTACTGCTCGAGCCACAAGTTGACTGATGAGGTCATGTTTATGGAGAATCTACTTGATGGGGCATTCATTCAAATGATCATATGATGTTTTTGGAAGTAGGGCTTTAACTTCCTAGATGCTAAGAGTAGGGTGAAGGCAAAGTTTTCTATCTTTTGATATATTATTTGTGCTTCAAGTAATGTTTGACTTATAGAGTAGATCAGCTTTCGTTCTCTTGAAAATAAATTGGGAATAGGGCTTGCTATTAATAAATGAAAATTTTATTGATTAAAGCTCTAGATGTCTATTTTATTACCCAACTTATGGATCTATGTTTTGACTTTCCTATAAAAAGTTATAGTTATGAACAAATAAGTAAAGGTTGTTTAGGGCAATCTAAGATGGATTTAGGTCCTACTTTAGGATGATACTAAGAATAAATGGCACACATTCAACTTATGAAATTTGTAGGAGTAAAAGCATGTCTACTTTCTAATTCCTTTTACAGACCTTAATTTTGCACATTTCTAGCCAACATTATGACAAAAACCACATTACTTATGTAGAAACACTAGTAATCTAAGAATTTCTACAAGTTTTTTTTTTTTACTTCTAGCTTGCCTTTTATACACAAAACCATAATTAACTAATTAATTCTAATTACAAAGTCTCTCATTCAGCCATCAAGTTCCAACATATAATTTAGATTCATCAAGAAAACAATTCTAGTGCCTCGAAATCCCCACAGTACTTGAGAGCATCATCAAGCTAAACTTAGCTAATTCATACCACACACTTGTGCTTTTTCAGAAGCATCATGATATTATCATACCTAAATACACACAAAGCACAAACACAATTCACATATGTTGTTACACATATAAATATGGTGTGCAAATACTTCATGTAACATAATAAAATTAAGAGTCCAACTTACTTCAAATGGAATCATTTACATTATCTTTGGTATATACATATTTGTGTATATACACACACATATATATGTAAAGGAAAGAAAGTCATATAACTAGCACATTTGTCTCCAAAGAATGATAAATGAAGCTTTTTTTTTTATTAATACAAGTGATGGAATGATGTCCTAAAATGCCTACCTTCTATTACCTAAACAAGCAATAGCCCCCATTGGTTAGTAGGATTATAGGCCAAATAATTATTCTAATGGGCTCTCATTGGCCTTTTTTCTTACATCTTATCTATTCCAACCTTATCTTTCAAGCATGACTTTAATTGGTCAAGTAGGGTAGTCCCTCTTTAAAATAAGGAGGCCCATAGCATGCCCTCCTCTTAAGGTTGCCCTGTGAGCCCTCCCTTAGCCCACTTACTCTCTCTTCTTTTTCTTTTGTTACCAAAAAGTGGCCCAACTTCTTTAAGGCCTAATTCTATTCTATGTATTACTTTAGACTATATAGTGTTAGTATAGGACGCCCTAGAGACAATTATTGTAATGACATAGATACTACATATCTTAGCAAGTTGAATAACGCATTATATTTTTTTTTTGCCTTTTTATCAATCTAGTCTTAAATATGTACATGCTTGATATATGTATACTATCTTGGATAAAGTCCTTGAAGTTATAATTGTGTATGAATAAATCATAATGGAAATTGTGATTATGAGATAATTTGTACATATAGATATAATTCCTAAATATCCCTGGTTGTAGAATAATTAAGAAAATATGATATCAATTATTCATGAATAAACCAACATATGATATGTTAATTCTTTGGAAGAATTGAGTGGTCTCATACACTATTTGATATGGATATATCTGGACAAGCATTTAGATATATGTTAGAGAATATATGACTAGATTGACATGCCCTGAGAAACCACATGGATTGTTACCATGTGTTAATGGACTTCTCATATGCAAAATGGTATAAGTTATCCTTAGACTTGAGATCAACATAGTATCTTATGTATGGAGTTGTGTACTTTGATTTTATTCTATACTTGCACTCTTAAAAGAGTATATATGAATAATTTTGGGTACACCACAAAGTACATGAATGTAGTGATTGATCAAGAGAGAACTCATTCTCCTTTGTAACAAAGGAAAGATATTCTAAAAATGTTTTGACAATTTTGCTATGATCAAAATCATAGACCTATACATTGATTGATACATTAAAGGAGTTTTATGTATAATCAATTAATGATACATGAAAGGAGTTTTAGGTATGAACAATTATGAGATAGCACATGGTCAAACATACACCCTATATTGGACATTTATAAAGTTGACACTTGAATAATCCCCTTAATCCAATTTGAATATCAAGAAATGAATGGATTGAATTACACACTAACACCTTGTCATGAAAGGTTTAATTTCCAAGTAAATCTATTCCTAACATTTGGACAGTTATGATGCTTTGCTAGAAGCATCTACAAATTTATTTGTACAATTTGTAGAAATTGTGTTTGAATTAAAATAAGTTTTAATTCAATTGAACTTGAAAAACCTTATAAATGAGTTTATTGTCAACTTGCATCGAAGTCTAATGCGTCACATACAATAGAATCACTTTGATCCAAAGTCAAATAAAAGTTAGAATGTAAAATGTTATGAATTCAAGAGTTGGATTCAATGAACATCTTGAAAATTTGAAATGACTAATTAAGTGTTATAATATGATTAGAAGTGTTAATTAATCAAAGATTTAATAATTCTAATGGAGATTATAATTATTAAATAGTGCTAAATTTCCATAATTGATCTTTAAATGTTAGAGAACATTTATATCAATGCTTGAGGAGATTTAAAATAAAGGAATGGCTCCTCATTTGGAAATTGTTCTAAGTTAATTAATTAAAATAATTACAAGATGATCACAAAAGGAGAGTCAATGAGTATGGATTCATAAAAAAGAGTTTGAGCTTGTTGGATACAAAGGAGGGAACCTTAAGCTAAGGAGTGTGAACTCCTTGGGTCTAAGGGACTGCATGGTCTTGAGTGGACGTAACTCTAACTTGTGCATCACTCATTCTAGAAGTTAGGGTTCCAAAACCTTGAGTACTTGGCCACTAACATTTGAGCCACGTGGAAAGTGGTAAAAAAAATTGTTTTGGTGAAAATTCATTTTTTTCCGCATACAGTTATTTACAGAAGTTACTATGTAGAGGCCCGTAACCTGTTTGACATGTAAGCGTCTATGATTGCTTCCATTTGCTGGATTACAGAGAATAATTGGCCCAAAAATCTAAATATTTTATTTAGTTTACATTTTAGTAATTTAAACACAATTGTGGAGTAACATCTTAAAATTTTTAAATTAGTACCTTCTAAAATAAGTCCACATTTCAGTTTACAAAGCATTAACTTAATTTTTTATTACATTTTTCTCATTAAGAATGTTATAATATTAAAATTTATTTTTCTTTTTAATCTTTCCCGACATCACGCTATATCAATTATCAAATGTCTATGTTTTCAATATCAAACATGATTTTTGAAAGACTTTCTCATATAACATGAAATTAAAATTCAATTTTTTCATTTAATTTTTTCGAGGTCACCATATTCAATTCAATGCAATTTTTTTTCAATTAACAATGTAATGAAATTAAAATAAAGTTTTTTCTTTCACCTTTTACCGATATCTTCATATAACAATTTCAAAATGTCAGATTTTGATGTACATAACTATTATCAACTAAGATTTTGTGTGCATGCGTTTAAAATATAATATGGGAAGGTACTTAACCTACATGATTAATTATTAAAGCACTTGAACAGTAAATAGTGAGAAGTATTTACTTATTCGTGTAATATCAAACTGAATTATTATAACTATAAATTAAAATAACTCTAAGTCGAGGAATATATCACACATTTTACATTAAATTATCAATAGGTTTGCATTAAATTATTACATATTAAATTTTATTGTTCTTGAAACATAGTATTGAAAATTAGGTTTGTTCAATATCACTTCAAAATGATATTAATATATATTTCACAATGTGTGCATGGCTTTTTTCATATGCATCAAAGCAAATAAAAAGTCAATATTTATTTTTTAATTTACCTTAATTAATTGTCAAATCACTATCGCCGCTACAATCACTAATATTTTCACCACCAAGGCACTATCATCATCACTACTACCATTTCTATCAACAACACCATCACAACCCCCACAACTACCACCACTATTATCTCTATCCCTGCTATGATCACCATCACCATAATCACTACTATCACTATCACTACCACAACTACTTGTTCACCTTCCACCACAAGTTCTACTTTCACTTGGTTCATCACCACTGCCACCAGCACACCTGCTACTTCAACGTCTGCAATTATTGCTTCTAGCATCATCAATGCAGCACCATGATTGATATTATCATCACCTCTACCACTGTTTTTACAATTGCCACCATTGTCATTTCCACTACCACCACCAATATTATATTTGTCATTACAATGAGTACTATCATCATCATCATTATTGGCCTCACCACCACTACTACTACCACCAAGACCACCACCACTTCCTACTTCACATATGACCATCACAACCAACATTATTACCATTATGATCACTATTGTCGCCAACACAAACATTGTCACTACTTCTAGAGCTATTATTTATATCACTCCCACCATCACCATATCCAACAATTATTGTTTTTTATTATTATCATTTTTATTATTTTTATTTTCATCATTATTGTTATTATTATTATTACTATCATCATAATTATTATTATCTTCATCATCTTTGTTGTGATTATTATTAATATTGTTGTTGTTGATAGCATTTTTTGGGCTGGCAAAAGGCCCAGCTGAAGGAAGCCCAGCCCACTGAAAGAAGCCCTCCTTAGCCAAGGCTAGCTGAGCACGCAGATCAAGGAAGAGCTAGTCAACAGGGGGCTGATTGATGGAGAGCCTGCAATAAATGAATGGCAGACTTAGTCTTTTGTATATAGGCTCTATGTAATAGAAAATAGGGGAGGAACTAATATGGTAGAGAGGGCATCCTGAGAAAAAGAGAGAGAGAGCCCATTGTAACTCACAGTGAGAGGAGAGAGCTCTGAGGGTAATGAGCCATGGAGCTCAATAGAGAGAAGCTCCTGTAAAACTATGTACACTGCTAGTATTTTCCCAGCAATGAAATCATTTGTGGATGTAGGGTCCGATACCGTCTAGATTTGGCCAAATCATGTTAAAAAACATTACTGTCTGCTGCATATTCTTCTTCTTCTTTCTTTGTTTTAACACCAGGTTGTAGTTTAGGAGTCCACTGAATCTCTTCCTATTGGCTGAAGTTTGGGTCCTCCGTACGAACCAAATTTTGACATCAACATTTGGCACCGTCTGTGGGGACTCCACCTGCATCCTAGTTGATTTTCAATGTGATGGTTGGCCTACCTGAATCTCACCATGTGGAAGACATTGTTTCTCTGGTTAAACGCACCTAGTCTTGCCTTCATAAAAGAGCAGGATATGAAGCAGCAAATCACCAAGCCCCTCAGCCAACGTCTCTTCTTTTTCCAGCAAATCGCTCAACATTGGACTGTCAGACTACTTGGGTTTGCTGCTCAGATTGGCTCTTCTCCTTCAACCAATGGCTATCACTCATGTCTCCTAGCCATAGCAAGCTTGCAG
>JANHAO010019466.1:0-13220 GCA_026873985.1 Saraca asoca
AAGTGATATATTTCAAGCTTTTATTAAACTTGCAAACTTACTTCAAAATGAGAAAGGATATTCAATTATTTCCATTAGAAGTGATTATGGTAAATAATTTGAAAACAAAGATTTTATTGAGTTTTGTGAGAAACATGGCATAAAACATAGTTTTTCTGCACCAAGAACACCTAAACAAAATGGTGTTGTTGAAAGGAAAAATAGATGTCTCGAAGAAATGGCAAGAACAATGCTTAATGACAGCACTCTTCCAAAGTCCTTCTGGGCTGATGCAGTTAACACTACATCCTATATAATTAATAGGGTACTTTTAAGACCTATTTTAAACAAAACACCCTATGAATTGTATTTTGGAAGAAAACGTAATATTTCTTATTTTCATGGCTTTGGTTGTACTTGCTACATTCATAATAATGATAAAGATAACTTAGATAGATTTGACCCTAAATTTGATAAAGGAATCTTTATTGGATACTCTTCAACTAGCAAAGCTTATAGAGTTTATAATAAAAGGACCTTGAAGATTGAAGAAACTATACATGTTATTTTTTATAAGTTTTCCTTGAGTGATAACAGGATAGATGTAGAAGAAGACCAGCAACACTGGTGGACCTCAGTATCAACTTCAGAAACTCAACAGGATGATTTAAAATCTGGTGAAGACCTTGATTCAACCATTATGGATAGGGATTCCCTTTACTCTCCAACAAGAAACTAGAAGTTTATGGGAAATCACCCAAAAGAACTCATAATTAGAGATGCATCAAAAAAGGTAACATGCAGTAATTTGAAAAACTTTTGTAATTTTTCTGCATTTGTTTCACTGGTTGAACCTAAGAATATCCAAGAAGCCCTAAAAGATGAAATTTTGATTATGGCTATGCAAGAGGAATTAAATCAATTCAATAGAAATAAAGTCTGGACTCTTGCACCTAAGAATGATCAATATAATGTTATAGGAACTCGCTAGGTATTCATAAATAAGCTAGATGAAAATGCCATTATAATTAGAAATAAAGCTAGATTAGTTGCTAAGGGTTATGATCAAGAAGAAGGTATAGATTTTCATGAAACATTTGCACCAGTAGCTAGATTAGAAGCAATTAGAATGCTTTTAGCATATGCATGTATTAGGAACTTTAAGCTTTATCAAATGGATGTTAAAAGTGCTTTCTTAAATGGATATATTTTAGAATAAATATATGTATAGCAACCCCCTAGATTTGAAGACCCCCAAAACCCAGAACATGTTTATAAATTGCCAAAGGCACTTTATGGTTTGAAACAAGCACCCATAGCTTGGTATGATAGGCTTAGCAAGCTCTTAATTCAAAAGCAATTTAAAAGAGAAAATGTAGATAATACTTTATTTATTTTAGAAAAAGGTAAAGATATTCTGCTTGTACAAATTTATGTGGATGATATTATTTTTGGATCAACTGGTGAGAATCTGTGTAAAAAGTTTTCACAACTAATGCAAAATGAATTTGAAATTGTTGACACCAAAATCCGATCAACTAGTTCTCTTGGTTCAGCACCCCTGACTACATATTTGTGATAAAGAGAAGAAGAAGGATAAGGGTTTGGGAAGAAGGTAAGATAAGGATAGTAACACCGGGGTTTTATCATAGTTCGGCCAAAGCCAGTTTTTGGCTCCTACGTCCATGTTATTCTTTTGTTATTTGCTATTTAGATGTCTTACCAGACCAGATTACAATGGCTTTCTTACTCTCTCACAGCTAACAATGAAGTTTCTCTCTTTTTAACCGAGTTTTTGTATTTCTTTTTTCTCTATCTTTAATAATACTTTTCCCCTTATTTATAGTGAGGGAGGAGGTTACAAGTGTAATTTTCCTAATCTCGTCACTTATAGCATTAAATGCTTGCCGTCGAACAATTAATGCTAGGCAAATCATTGTCAGATTTCTGGGGGGCTGATGTGGATTGCCGAAGACCTGGGTTATCAAATTCACTGTCACGCCTCAGATTGCTGACTAGACCTCGTGTGGTCATCCTTCAGTGATAAGTTAAGAAGGAAGTCGGGGGTCGAGGCTCCAGGGTCGATACTTCATCCTCGTTTGGTCGCTTATCGATCTTGGCTGTCATGGTTGTGACTCCTTGCGACCCAAGCCCCTCGATATAGCGAGGCTTCGTGGTTTTCATCTAACGATCGTAACTCTTCCCAGGTAGAGATGGATTCTGCCCCTGGTCCTTTCTTTCTTCGTTTGATCGCATTCCCCTCTTCGAATATTGCCTTGCCCGAACCTCATATCTTGATAATATCCATAACATAAGTCCCCTAACTCTCGCTCGCTTCGCGTGATGAGACTTATGCCTTGGCCTTTGCTCCCAGCTTTGTGTTTGCTAAGAGAGTTGGATTGTCTAATCCTCCGATAATGACTAGTGCAAGATCCCGAATAAGCTCCACGTATGAATTCCGTGTGGGACGTGCATGCTTCTTGGGCACAAAGTTATTTCATGCAAGAATTCTGTGCCAGGCAGGCACATTACTTGAACGTGGCTAGCACAAGAATTCTATGCTTTCTACGTATTACTT
Source organism: Saraca asoca (assembly GCA_026873985.1). NCBI lineage: Eukaryota > Viridiplantae > Streptophyta > Magnoliopsida > Fabales > Fabaceae > Saraca > Saraca asoca. The sequence goes on from JANHAO010019466.1 coordinate 2,558, forward strand.
GGACACGAGATCATTTTTCGAGCCCCCAACCCACGTAAGAATTCTGTGTAGGCGACACATTACTTGAACGTAGGGTCGTTCTGCATAAGAATTCTATGCCGGGCCAGCACATTACTTGAATGCGGCTCGCACAAGAATTCTATGCTTTTTGTGTATTACTTGGACATAAGATCATTTATTAAGCCCCCAACCCGTGCAAGAATTCTGTGTAGGCGACACATTACTTGAACACATGGTCGTTCCATGCAAGAATTCTATGCCGGGTGGGCACATTACTTGAACGTGGCTTGCGCAAGAATTCTACGCTTTTTGCGTATTACTTAGACGCGAGATCGTTTATCGAACCCCCAACCTATGCAAAAATTCTGTGCAGGTGACACATTACTTGAACGCAGGGTCATTCTGTACAAGAATTCTGTGTCAGGCGAGCACATTACTTGAACACGGCTTGCACAAGAATTCTATGCTTTCTACGTATTACTTGGACGTGAGATCGTTTATCAAGCCCCCAACCTACGCAAGAATTCTATGTAGGTGACACATTACTTGAACGCAAGGTCATTCCATGCAAGAATTCTTTGCCGGGTGAGCACATTACTTGAACGCGGCTCATGCAAGAATTCTCCGCTTTCTGCGTATTACTTGGACGCGAGATTGTTTATCAAGCCCCTAACCCGTGCACGAATTCTGTGTAGGCAACACATTACTTGAACGCAGGGTCATTCTGTGCAAGAATTCTGTGTCGGGCGAGCACATTACTTGAACGTGACTCGTGCAAGAATTCTACGCTTTCTGTATATTACTTGGACGTGAGATCGTTTATCAAGCCCCTTGGTCTTTTTGTGTGTGATGGCCGTTTGAGCTGCCCGATTCATCTGCTTGTTCTGCATGCGTGGGTTTTCATTTTTCTATGACGACGAGTAATTATGGCTTCTGAATTTTCATGTGATTGTCTGTACCATCATTTATTAATTTTCATATCCCCCAGCCGTTGGATCGTGGGTAGCCAACAGCCCATTTGATTCGACGGTAGGGCCGTTTCCTTTTTTATACTAGGAGAAACCCCTTTGTCCCTTCTCATTTGAAAATTTTCCTTCTTGCATTCCCGTCTTGTTCGACTTAGTCTCCAGCTGCTTTCTAGTCTTCTTCTCTAGTTCTGAAATTTTCCCTGCCAAAGTTGTAACTACATTTTGACCGGGCCTCCGTATTCAAAAGAACTACGGTAAGTGCCCATTCGTTTTTCCTATCTTTCCAGTTCTTAGGGATTTTTTCTCTCATTACCTAGATGGGTTCGACTTGTTAGTTTATTTCTTTGGGATTCCGTCTTTCTTGGTTTAATGGGGTTGGTTTGTTAGTCATCCTTAGAGTTACCTGGTATTTCTTGTCGGGCCTTGATCATGTAACTCAGGACCCTCCTCTTCTCTTTCTTTTCCATTCTCCTAATGTGGTTTCGGGTAGTCACTGAGGTGGCTCGGGTTGTGCATGACCTGTGATCCACGGGGGTCTTAGGCTTTTTTAGTTTTGGTGTGGCCTGCTCACAGTGGCCTAACCGACTTCTTCCTTTGTAGATGGAAGCAAGTCATGTTCAATGCCGTCACTCGATAGGGGACAATGACGAGGAGATGGAAGCGATTTTAGAAGCGACGGGGGTGCGATCTATCGAAGAGGCGGCACTTAGTGGAGGGGGCGAGGTTCCATCATTCGTTGCTCATCAAGGACCTTCAGAGGGTTAAGGCGTCGCAATGAGGGCATCCCGCGATTGCCATGTTTTTAATTTCCACACGTCTACAATGCAACGGTGGGACGTTCAACTCGTGGTTCACTCCCATCGGGTGCCCAGAGGATGTAGCGCCATGGTTCCTGTGGTGGATGATCACGCTACATATCCTCCTAAAGGTTTCATCGCCATGAGTTTGCCGCACTTTACGGCCAGCTTTAGGTTCCCCATTCCTCCTTTTATTATTGATTTCTTGAACAAAGTGACATTCCAACATACCCCTAACTCATATGCGTCGCTGATTTCACTCGCTTTAATTTATCTGGGAAATCACCTACCGCCACCATCCCCCGAGACCCTATGCTACCTCTATGATCTCATATGCGTGAATGTGTCAGACGGATTGTACTATCTTATGGCCAGAAGGACGTCGCACAAGGATATCCTACCGAAGGGGGCTATGATAGGCAAATCCAACGTAAGACCTTACAAATTTTGCTGGTTCTACGTATCTTGCCCTTTGTTACGATATCTTAAGAATTTTGATTTTGTTCTTTCTCTAGGTAAGTTAGCTTATAGTAGTCACATAAAGCGGTGCATTTTCTGATCTGTCTATCTCTTGTTTTGTATTACTGACATCCTTTTTCTTTCTTTTTGGCAGTTGGGACCGGTAAGACTCCTACCTTGGGGGCTGGAGAGCTCAGGGTTTTGGATAGCCTCAGGTTAGTGAGAAGGTTCGAGAATGAATTCCAATTCAATGAATCTCAACTTTGTCTATATGGTCTTGCACCTCCTTTGAACATAAAAGTCACAGAGGAGAATGGGATTCGACAAGTGTCTGAGGTCCGACCCGCCAACTTTGATGATTACGACAATATCATGGACCTCATTTTGAAAGCTGCTCCATCTCGGGTTGCAAAGTGACGTCTTCTAGTTGCTTCAGTGGATTCTCCTTCTCCTCCTACAGACAATGCTCCTACCCCTGATGGCACAGATCCAGAAATTGCTTTGTTGTCACCATCATCTGTGGTCGCTCCTCAAAGGACATCATCACCACCTTGATCTGAAGCAGCGGATGTTACTGAGACCCCTATCCTGCTTGGTCCTATTCCTAAAAGGAGAAAGGTCAAGAAAGGTAGAAAGAAGGCGTCATCTCATAATGATGAAGGTGAACCCATTCTTCACCTAGCAGAGGCCGGATCCCTGACTGAGGAGTACGCTCTAACTTTAGTTTAGAGCATGAGCACAATCCTTGGGTTGAAGCAAAAGGTCGAGGTGCTAGAGGCTAGAGATTACACTATAGGGAGGCTTGCGGGTTACGCCGCTCATCATGGCCTTGTGGTAAGGTTCATTCTACTACTCTTACCTTTGTTGGTTATTTTACAGTTCGTGACTAATGCCTTTGCCCGATCTTCTCCTTCCTCCACCCCCTATTTTTTTTTTTGCAGAATGTCTTAACGCTCCTGAAGATCGAGGAGTTAGCTCAGGCTCAAGAAGATAGGGAATCCTTGCTTGCGGATGACTTTATGGCTTCTGCCACTGAGAACCAGGAGTTACACGAGAGGATTAGGGAGATGGAAGCCAAGCTCACGGACGAGATGAAACGTCGTGAGATCACTGAAGAGACATCAGAGCATGTTTCGATAGACTTGAAGAAGGCCAAAATAGAGTTGGAGGATGTGAACAAGCATCTTCAAATAGCTAACGAAACTACTGAGGATGTGGTACAGCGAGCGGACACTGCATGTCATGGGGCTGAAACTACCAAAAAGGAACTGGACGAGGTGAGGAAAGAGCTTCGTCTTGCAAGAGCTGAGATGTCTTCGCGGGTGGCCGTTGCTGTTAGGGAGTTGAGGTAGCAAACTTGCAAGGACTTCCTTTTTACCTATGGGAGAAACACCCGGAGATGGACCTTTTGTTTTTTGGACCATAGGTCATAGAGGCCGTTAAGTCTTTCAAGAGGGATGCCCTTGAGACTGATTCTCCAGACGAGGAACGAGGTGCGGAGATGGAAGTTCCATCACAAGAGGTTGCCCCTTCACTCTCTAAGGTTCCTGACAAGCCTACCTCTGACGTCTCCGAGAATCCTGCACCTTAGTTTTTTTTTTTTGGTCTGTAACTGACAGATACGATGACTTTGTGAAGTTCTGGCAATTCATTCGTATGATTACAAGTTTGTCTTTACCGTTTCCTTGCAACATATCAGACTTTATTATTCCTTCTGAAATTACATTGTGTGGGGAGTACATAATAGTTTATACAATTAAAATTTTTAACTTTTACTGGTAATATCGACGTAGATGCTTGGTGTTCCAAGCACAGGGGAGTTCCTCCCCATTTTCGTTCTCTAGGTGATAGGGTCCATTGCCTATGACTCTTTTTATTAAGTATGGACCCTCCTAATTTGGTCCAAGAGTCCCTTCGCTAGGCTTTCGTGCCCCTGGCAGAGCAAGGCATGGAACGAGATTGCCTGGGCTAAACCTTCGGGGTCATACTTTTCGGTTGTAGTGCCTCGCGATGCGCTCTCGACGAGTGGCGATCCTGAGGCTGGCCTTGTCTCTCATTTCCTCCATGAGGTCCAGGCTTGCAGCTAGCAATTAGTCATTTTCCTTTTGTTCGAAGGTGATCCTTCTTTGGGTTATGACTCTGAATTCTATGAGAATCATCGCTTCGCATCCATGGACCATCGAGAAGAGTGTCTCTCCTGTTGAACTGCAGGGGGTCGTTCTATACGCCCATAGCACTGTTTGCAACTCATCAACCCATGCTCCCTTTTTAGCCTCCATTCTAGTTTTCAAGATTTTCTTAATGATTTTATTGATAGCCTCGACTTACCCATTGCTCTATAGATGATCCACAGATGTGATACTCTTAACTATTCTGAACTCATTACAAAACTCAACAAATTGTTCGCTCGTGAACTGGGTTCCATTGTTGGTGATGATTTGTTGGGGGATCCCGTATCTACAAATGATATTATTCCAGACAAAGCTTAGGACATTGGAGAATGAAATTTTAGTGAGCTCTTTCGCTTCTGCCCACTTTGTGAAGTAGTCTACGGCTACGACGGCATATATACAATTGCCTCGTGCTTTTTGGAGCTGCCCAATCAGATCTATGCCCCAAATAGCGAATAGCCATGGACTCATCATTTGCTTTAAATAAGTCGGTGGAACTTAGGGCACTTTTGGAAATCTCTGACACTTGTCACATTTCTTAACGAGATCCATCGCATCTTGCTTCATAGTTGGCCAATAAAACCCCTGTCGAAGGGCTTTTTGTGCTAATGATAGCCCCCCAGCATGGTTTCCACAATGTCCTAAATGGATTTCCTTCAAAATAGCATCTGCATCCTTTTCATTAATGCACCTTAGGAAAGGGGTTGAAAATCCTCTTTTATAAAGGACGTCGTCACAGATACAATATCTTGCCGCATGTGCCCGTAGGTGTCATGCCTCAACTTTGTCTTCTAGCAAAGCTTCATTCTTTAGGAAGTTAATGATGGGATTCATCCAAGAGTCAGGTTTGCTTGCGATTACTTTGACTTCTTTGTGCTGCTCGATGCTCGGGGATGAAAGATGCTCTACTAGAATTGATTCTACAAGGTTTGGCTCATTTATTATAGTTAACCAGGCCAGGGTGTCGACATGAGCATTCCGAGCTCACGGAATTTGAGTAATCTCGAATTGCTGGAAGGATTCCAATAATTTTTGAACTTTTTGAAGGCACTGTGTCATTCTTTGCTCGTGGGTTTGGTACTCACCCTTTATTTGACTAACGATAAGTTGTGAGTCACTGTATATCTTTAATTTTTCTACCTGCACCACCTTAGCCAGTCATAAGCCTACCAGCAGGGCTTCGTACTCAGCCTCATTATTCGTGGCTTGGAATTCAAACCTTAAGGCACTAAAGATTCTATGCCCTTCTAGGCTAACGAGAAGTATTCTTGTGCCAAATCTTTTGTTGTTAGATGACCCATCGACGAATAGCTCCCACCAGGGGACCTCAGAGAGCTCTGCCTCTTCCCTTGCAGGTCCCGTGAATTCATCAATAAAATCTACTAGCTCCTATGCTTTGATGGACGTTCTGGGCCTGTATTCACTATCGAACTGGGCGAGCTCTATTGCCCACTTAAGCAGTCATCCGGAGACATTAGTCTTCTGCAGGGTTTGTCTCAGGGGATATTGCATAAGAACTCTTATGCTGTGGGCTTGAAAATAGGGTCACAACTTCCTCGAGGCTACCACTAGGCAAGAAGTGAGTTTCTCCATAGGAGAGTATCTTGTCTCTACATCCAATAGCCTCTTGCTTATGTAATATATCGGGAGCTGAATGCCCCCTTCTTCTTGCTTCAATGCCGCACTTAGGGCGTATTATGATATCCCAAGATAGATAGTCAGCCTTTCTCCTTCTTTTGGTTTGGAAAGGAGGGACACCTGGCCGAGATAAGCTTTAAGTTTCCTAAACACGTCTTCGTACTCGGCAGTCCATTCGAACCTTTTGGCCTTTTGAGGACATCGGAGAAAGGGATGCATTTATCGGATGCTTTTGAGATGAATCGGCTTAGGGCAGCGACTTGGCCGTTTAGGCTTTAGACATCTTTGGGGCCAGTGGGTGAATGCATATCAAGAAGGGCTTTGATTTTTTTTGGGTTAGCCTCGATCCCTCGATTATTGACCATGAAGCCAAGGAATTTTCTCGAGGCTATGCCAAAAGTGCACTTAAGGGGGTTCAGCTTCATCCAATATCTTCTTAGGATCTGAAACATTTCATCCAAGTCACGAACGTGATTGCCAAGCTGCTTAGATTTCACAAGCATGTCGTTCACATACACCTCCATTGTCTTACTGATTTTCCCCTGGAACATCTTGTTCACTAGTCACTGGTATGTCACCCCCACATTTTTTAGTCTAAAGGGCGTCACTTTATAGTAATACAATCCTCGATCGGTGACAAATGAGGTGTGTTCTTCATCCCGCGTGTCCATTGGAATCTGATTATATCTTGAGCAAGCATCCATGAAAGTTAGGAGTTCGTGTCCCGTGATCACGTCGACAAGCTGGTCTATCCTCGGTAGGGGGAAGCTGTCTTTTAGACAAGCTCGATTAAGATCTGTAAAATCGATACATGTCCTCCACTTCTCGTTCTTTTTCTTGATGAGGACTAGATTAGCTACCCAGGTGGGATATCATGCCTCCCTAATGAATTTGTTGGCCAGAAGTCTGTTCACCTCTTCTTTGAGTGCCACGTAGCGTTCGACAATCATTGGCCTCCTTTTTTGGTAGATAGGCTTGGCCAGAGGGTGGATGTTTAGCTAGTGGGATATTATCTTTGGGTCAATGTCCCCCATATCCTCGTGGTTCCAGGAGAAAACATCCGTATTTGCCTTAAGGAAGTCTGCCAACTGTGTTTTTACATTGGGCGGTAAGTGTTTTCCCACTTTCAAGCACCTTTCCTTATCTTTCTCACTTATCTGTACTTCTTCGAGATTTTTAGTTCGTCCGGTGGTTGGTCCCGCGTCCATCTCTCGGGGGTCAAGGTTGTAAGCGACTCCTTTTTCACTCATCGGGCAGGAGTATCCGCCACAGACCATGTCTACGCTTCTTTTTTGTACCACGAGTTTTACCGCTTCTTCGTAACAACAGCAGGCTACCTATTGTTCTCCTTGGACACACCTCATTCCGCTTGGGGTAGGAAACTTCGTGACGAGTGTCTTGGTTGATACTATCATATCAAGCTCATTCATGGCGGGTCACCCTAGTGCCATGTTGTATGCCGAAGGACAATTAATGATCAAAAAATCTGTCATGACAATGGCTTGATGATCCGGGTCTCCTATGGTGACTGGGAGTTTGATTTGCCCTATCGAAAGTATTCCATCCCTGGTGAATCCATAAAGGGGCTCCAATGATGGATCTATCTGACTTGTCTTCATGTCCATCTGATCAAAGCATGCATTGTACATTATGTTAACAAAGCTTTCGGTATTTAGCATTATTCTCCTTACCTCTGCATTAGCTATTCTCGCTCGTATGACGATGGCGTCATTATGCGGGTAGCATACTCCCATTGCATCTTCTTTGGTGAATGTGATGTCACCTGTGTCAGTTTTCACCCTTTTTGGCAGGCCTGTCATTTTGTGCATGGTTGGCGAGGATGACACGGCTTGCCTCTCGAATATAGCGATCGCATGACCGACTCAACGTACCGCCGGGGTGGGGTCCGCCATGAATAGTGAATATCATCCTTACAGAGGGTGGTCCTTCATTCTCAAGGGTCTGATATCATCACGATGCGTACTGTCGGGGTTATGAGGGTCTTTGTCCCGAAGCCCCTACTACGTATTCTCCTAAACAACCTTTTTTGATCAGGTCTTCGATGGCATCTTTGAGTGCCTAGTAGTCTGACATATTATGCCCGACCTCGCTGTGATAGGTGCAAAATTTGTTTTGGTTTCTCTTATCAATGGGCATCCTGATGGGCCTAGGCTGTCCAAAGTCTTCGTTCTCTCTTTCCATAGCATAAATTCTATCAAGAGCATCTAATAAGGTGGTGTAAGTCTCGTAGTGGCATGGAGGTTGATAAGGTTCAGCTCAGATTTTCTTTGTGACTTGACCCCTTGGGCCATCCTCTCGACCTCTTTTGTTGTTCTCGTTCCTATTCCTTTTCTTCCCCCTAGGAGTTTCTGCATCATCTTTCTTTTTCAGCTTCCTTGGGCCAAACGTTTCTTCCCAACGGACCTCCTTCGTGGCCCGCTCGTAGAATTCACCTAAACTTTTGATGGGGGATTTGTATATATCCTCATACAGCTTCCCATCTTTTCGAAGCCCGGCAGAGATCACTGTAAGGACACTCTCGTCCGATAAGCTATCAACATTTCTGACTTCCTATCGAAACCTCGCAATGTAATCCTTGAGCGATTCGTCTCTTCGTTGGAAAATCGTGGCCAAATGGCAAGAGGGGGCGAGCTGCCTTTTTAGGCCCTATATTGTTCAAGGAATTTGGTTTGACATTCATCCTAGCTTTTTACACTTCGGTCCAGGAGACTCCTAAACCAGGTTAGCGGTATCTCCCCGAGGGTTACCAGGAAGACTCGACACTTCACCAATGGATTGAAAGTTTGTAAATCCATCTAGACATTGAAAGTGTCCAAGTGAGTATAAGGATCATTGTGTCAGTCGTACAAGCGAATGTTTGGAAATTTGAATCTGCGGGGGAGAGGTTTCATCTCAATTCGACGAGAGAGAGGGGTTTTCCCCTCGCGAGATTTGCGATTCTCTCAGAAGGTGGAATTTTTCTCCAATCTTTCCATTCGTTGAAGTAATTCTTCGACCTTTGGGTCCTGGGGGTTTAGCTGATGATCAGAAGCCTTTTGGTTTTTTCGTTCCCGCTTTTGGCGATGACATCGATCTGAGGTTCCTCACTTTGGGCCACGTTCGCAAGCGGTCAAGCTGCGATATAACTCCCTGTCATTATTGGCTCCTTCCGAGCTTTCATTTCAGTGTAACTTTTCTTCCTACGTGTCACTTCTTTCATTTTTGCCATCCTTCTGGAGTCGATGGACTTCAGACCTCAATCATGAGTTTGAGGAATGAAGTGAATGGGTTCGCTGATATTCCATCCTGGTTTGTTGATCCTGTCAGGTTCCTAGATGACGGTGCTTATTTTCAGAGATGACTGCCTTTCCCTTTCCCGATGCACCTCAAGTGTGTGCCTGAGACAATGTCCAGACCGCATCAGCCAGTTCCATTAAGGTGTTTTCTAGAGCCTCCTGGCACTTGTCAAGAGCCTCTTGGAGCTATTGCCAAGTCTGTACGTCGCTGGCTTCGGGGCCTACCATAGGAGTGATTGTGTCTTGCTGCTGCATCTGGCCTTTTGGTTGACTAGCAGGAGTCTCAGCATTCCCGACAGTTTTCCTTCTTACCATCACGTCTGATATGATTTTTCAAAGATTGAAGATGAGAAAATACGGTGGGGATATACAGTGGGGGCCCTCCTTCTAGCGCTAAAATGTTGACACCAAAATTTGGTCAACTAGTTTTCTTAGTTCAGCACCCCTGACTGCATGTTTGTGATAAAGAGAAGAAAAAGGATAAGGGTTTGGGAAGAAGGTAAGATAAGGACAACAACACCAGGGTTTTATCGTGGTTCGGCCAAAGCTAGTTTTTGGCTCCTACGTCCACATTATTCTTTTGTTATTTGCTATTCAAAGGTCTTACCAGACTAGATTACAATGACTTTCTTACTCTCTCACAACTAACAATGAAGTCTCTCTCTTTTTAATCGAGTTTTTGTATTTCTATTTTCTCTCTCTTTAATAATCCTTTTCCCCTTATTTATAGTGAGAGAAGAGGTTACAAGTGTAATTTTCCTAATCGGCAAAATGATCACCTTCGCTGCTTATAACATTAAATGCTTGCCATCGAACAATTAATGCTAGGCAAATCATTGTCGGATTTCTGGGGGGCTGATGTGGATTGCCGGAGGCCTGGGTTATCAAATTCACTGTCACGCCTCAGATTGCTGACTGGACCTCATGCGGTTGTCCTTCAGTGATGAGTTAAGGAGGAAGTCAGGGGTCGAGGCTCCAGGGTCGATACTTCATCCTCGTTTGGTAGCTTATCAGTCTTGGCTGCCGCAGTTGTGACTCCTTGCGACCGAAGCTCCTCGATATAGCAAGGCTTCGTGATTTTCGTCTAACGATCGTAACTTTTCCCGGGCGGAGCTGGATTCTGCCCCTGGTCCTTTCTTTCTTTGTTTGATCACATTCCCCTCTTCGGATGTTACCTTGCCTGAACCTCATATCTTGATAATGTCCATAACAGAAATGTCACTAATGGGTGAACTTACATTTTTCCTTTGTCTGCAAATTAAACAATTGTCTAATGGTACTTTCTTATATCAAACAAAATATACTACTGAATTGTTAAAGAAATTTCAGTTTGA
>JANHAO010019467.1:0-13209 GCA_026873985.1 Saraca asoca
TCCCCCACACTTATCTCCTTAGGTTCTTCTCTCTTGGGAAATGGAGGAGCAGCACTAGCAACTTCAAGTTGAAGGTTATTTTCTTTTAATTCTTCTTCTTTTTCTTTTTCTAAATTCCCTTCTTTTTCTAATTTTTCTTTTTTTGCTGGTGCTAAATCCTCTTCTGCATTTACTTCTTTTTTTGGTTCAACATCTTCTTCCTTTGATGCTTGCTGTTGGTTTCCATTGGCTGAAAATCTTGGTGGCTACTGGATCGAAGGAATGGATTCTACTGAAAGGACTGCAACATCACCTGGAAGCTGAGTAATTTCTTTGAAAATAGCATCATTATTTCCCAAGGAATCAAGAAACGTAAAACATGCAACATTATATCCCAAATGTGTAGAAATTTTAGAACATGTCAGGTCACTTCTCATATATGCAGAAATTTCAGCACATACAGCACATATGCTATTCTTATCACAACCAAAACCAGAACATCTAGAATAATTAACATCTAGGAATCCAATAACTTCAGGAAACTCATCTAGCATATCATCATGCATATCATCAACATGCAGATCATCATTTAGCAAGTCAATGACATCTAACTAAGAAACCATATGCTTTTCTAAAGGATTGTTAATTGTTTAGGAAGGGGACAAAATTATCAAACTCAACAGAATTAGGAAATTCAACATGAAGCTCATCATAAGTGTCCTCAATTGATTCAGCAAGTGGATCTTTCTAGTTTGCACTATATTCAGTCTCAACTTTTTCTAGTTGGGGGTTAGGTTGCTCATCTTACAAGATCTGGCCAGAATCTTGTATTTACAACTGACTAAGTGAGGAAGCCAATTGTCCAATTTGAATTTCCAAGTTCTGCCTCGTGGCTTCTATTCTTTGCTAAAACTGAATGGTAGTAACTGCCATTTGCTTAATCAAATCCTCCAATGTAGGCTTAGATTGAATAGCTACTGCAGGGCCTTGTTCATGCATAAATCATTGCTGCATCTATTGGAATTGGCCAGAATTGCTATCACATTGCGGATCTGAATAGTCCATCCATCCAGGGGCATATGCATTAGGATAAAGCTCATAAATTTGCTGCTGTTGTTGCTAATATTGACCAAAATTGTTGTCATATTGCATATTAGAGTAATCCATCCATCCAGGGTCATATACATTAGGATAGGGCTTATAAAATTGTTGCTGTTGTTGATATTGATGTTCACCAGGAAAAATGCTTGCTGCAGCAACTTGAGGTCCATAATGGTCTTCTTGAAAAGCAAGACACTGGTCTATGGATGGTCTAACCAAGAATAGATCTCATAAGGGTGTGCTAGGGACTGAAATTGCCTTTGCTTTTGTCTCAACACCGGTTGCCTAACTAAGGAGGTCAGCTCCTCCAATCTATTCTCCTTTGTTTCAAAATCAAGGTCCTCTAAATTTTAGGTTTAATGTCAAGTAAAGGACTACTAGAGGACCTCATCACACATCATGCAGGAAGACAGGATATGCAATACTACACCAAAGTGGTTGAAATAGTGACAGGAAGACAGGATATGCAACAAATAACACTACATTACACTACACTAAAATGGCTGAAAAAGTGGTAAAAAGCTAAAAACACTACAACACAACAACAAAGGCTAAAAATCACTTAAAACAATACTAATTAAAATATTTACACATTTTTAAAAATTACAGGACCACCACAGCATGAAAACTACACCTAAGGGAAACCTAAAAATTAAATAAAAAATCTTAAAAAAAAGAAAAAGTGGTCTAAATGATGGAATTAGGTCAAACCAGGTGGTTACTCGTGGCAAAGCAACAAGCCTTGATCAGCACAGTGTCTTCTATAAGTCCACCAAAATTCAGCTCAATCCAAGATGGTAGGTTTAGCAAAGAGCAATGCAACAGTAAGCTGAAAAACAGAACTGAAATAGAGGAAAAATTAAGGGAAACAGAAACAGAAAACTATAAAAATAAAATGTTAGTGACAGTTAGTAAATAAAAATACTCCTAATGAGATTGATAAAATCAGAAATGATCCTCGGCAATGGTGCCAAAATCTGATCGGTTGTCGAGGCCAATCAAGATTAGTAATTTATAACCAAATTATCTAAACTATTTGTAGTATAAAGTAACACCAGATCGAGCCCTTGGATCATTTGGATGATGATATCAATTAGGTTAGGAGCTGAAAATAAAGGAGGGGTTGGCAGTAACTAAATCCTACAACTACACTAACATACAGAAATGAAAATGAAAGAAAAATAAACCAACCAGTCTAAGGGAAGTAACTAAACTTGAGAGTAATGCATCTTTGATCATTAAATATTCATTCAATTGTTGATAATCATAACAAAGATCCCTGAAATGATTAATGAGTCTTATGCAAAACTTAGTCACAAATAATCCATCAAAATCTCAATGTATTACTTGGTTTTCCTATCCTCTTCTACAAGTGATTATCAAAATCATAATAATCATATTAACATCTAAATCAAATAGATCCATTCAACTCAGATATCACAATAAAAACAGAGAGGAAAGGAGAAGAAATGACTAGCAATTTGAATAGAAAATGAAGGAACAAGATTTCCACATTAATCTTCAAGTTTGTTAACCCCTTGTGCTGATTACAACTTAGCCTTCCATGGAAGGCAGAAAACACAAAGAAAAGAAAAGGAAAAATGTCCTACTCTACTGCTAAAAAACTAAACTAAAACTACTCTAAGCTGAACTAAAAGCCTCCAACAAAAAGGCATTTTGCTTCCCAGGAAAAGGAGAAGCTGGCTGCTGGTTTGGTAAGTAGGCAATGATGGCTATTCTGGTTGCTTGCTGTAACTCCTATTATGTGTGGTATGCTATAGCAGACTGCTTCATCTGGTTTTCTTTAGACTTTTTGCCCTCCAACTGGTTGGGTGTGAGCTAGAGCAAGAGATGGTTCAATGGGCTCAAGATCTATGCCAATTGGGGGCCTTAAAATCAAATTCTACAGAGGCCCATTTTTGTAGCATTTCTACCTCTATGTTTCAACTCATATTTCACACCCATAATGATTCATTCAGCCCTAGAAGTCTTCATAAGAAATGTGGCTTTATGTCTCAGCTTCCAATTGGGCTTAGTTTGACCTTAATTGGACTCTTATAACTCTAAATATTGTATGATAAGTGCTCAGGGGTCAGGCTTCTTAAGATAGTATTCTGGTCTTGATTTTAGCTATAATTTCAGATATCCAATTGAGTGATTCAGCCATGGAGGTCTTCATAAAGTTTGTAGAGCTATGTCTTAACTTTCCTATAAGATAAGAACCATATTAATTGGATAAGTGTAACTCCAGTTATGACCAGATTACAGAAACTGCTCAAAATGGCTGAATTATGCAGAATTTCTTCTAATGAATCCAATTGACATCACACTATAAATATGCAATAACACAGCTGAAAGTAAGTTATTTTGGACTTTAAAATGCTAAGTGAAAGGACAATTAAATGACTAAAATATTTTGTTATCAGAGAACAGCTGGGGAGATTTTATGTCATAAGACTGAATGGGAAAAATTACACATTGACTCCGTCATTTTCCACCGACTTCAAATAAGCCCTCCAGAAAAAATTAGAAATTACAATTTGACCCTAATGAATTTTTAAACTCTTCAATTTAGTCCTTCAATCACTTCTCTTTTTTTTTAGGTATTACATGAAAAGAGTAGGAAATGTTTAGATTAGATATGCTTGTTAGGGCAAGGTAGTGGAAATCTACCCTACTCAAACCATACGGCCTTCCTCTGCTCTGTTTGACTGCTTCTTTATTTTTGGCAAGATTAACTTCTTTAGCTAGTCTTCTTTTCCAGCCAGTCCTCCCCGTTCAGCTGGATGAAGTTGCTTACTAATCAGCTCATTCAGGTTAAAGAGCATAAGTGCTCAGCTATTTAGCTGTTCAGTCCTATTGTAAGACACTTACCCAGGCACTTGGTGTTGCCCGAAATCTTAGCTTTCCATTATAGGAGTAGGCTTTTCTCCCTCAACATTTACACAAGAGTTACGTCCAGTCACTTTAACCAGTTTTGCCAGCTGCAGTACTTCTCAAACTATAATTCTTGGCTACCTTATTTTGGTCACCTATCTAATAGCTTCCCATAGGACTGTAAATCAGTGCCGAAGAGTTTTTCAAGTATTTTCCTCTCACTAGCAGTGTTACTATCCAAGATCAATCACAAACCACCATCCTATTATGGCTCCTAGATGAGCAGACCATAAATTTTCCTAGCCTCAGTCAATCTCACAAACACAACTACCTTGTATGAGTTGGACTACTATTGTGTTATCTTGCACAAGCTATAATGCCAATTTGAGTTGAAAAGAAATCCCAATGTGATGGATATTGCATCAGACAGATTAACTGTGTTTGGCTTGATGTCTAAATCAGAATGTCCTAGAAGGTTTGATAAAAGTTCCTCTCAAAGCAAATCTATTTAGATTGAAGGTACAAAACCAAGCATAATAGGAAGATCATGGCAACTAGTATTGTTTCATCAGAGGGCTATGTTGATGATTTAGGGAGGTAATTTAGATGTCATAACTTACATTGGGAAAGGGGGAAATGTTATGAACACTGATAAAGAACCTGAAGATCAAAATCTTGAGCACAACAATCTTACTTTGAAAAACAATAACGAGGAAAAGAATTCTGTTAGGATGATATGTGGTTCTGTGGGAGCACCATGAGAAAAAAGAAAATGACCTGGGAGCCCGAGTCCCTCATGATGTATATATACCCCTAGCTGTTTGAGTGATGTGTTGGTATGGACCTTCACTCCTTATAACTATGTTCCTAGAATTCAAGGATGAATTCTTTTGTTGGGAGGGAGAGTTTGTAATACCTAAAAAAAAATGTTACTAAAGGACCAAAGTGAAAAGGTTTAAATTTTGTTGGAGTTATAATGTAATTTTTTATTTTTTAAAATGACCTATTTGAAGTCGTTGGAAAGTCATGGGGTCAAACCATAATTTGCCCAATTTCTTTTTTTGTATAAATTTCTTCCCAGGCCGGCTTCTCCCTCTAACCCGATTAGTTTTTCTCAAAGCTTCTCTTTGCTTCTCTGTTTGATGTCTCCGTCCATCCATTGGCAGCGACACTCTGACGCCTCCGTTTGGCAGTTCTAACGAGCTTCGGTGTTGCATAATGTCCTCTCTTCATCTTCAGTGTTTTCTCCTTAAAACACATGCTCAACTCCTGCGTTCTTCTTCTTCTCCCATTGAAGCTTGCTAGTGCTCAGCGTCTTGTGAGCTTCAGCAAGCTCCAGTTATTGCTTATCGCCCTCTCCCTTCTTCCACAACTCTCCTTTTTCCTTAGACCACTGATGGCCAACTAGTAGCTTTCTTCCTCCTCTTCAGGCGAGCTTCAGCCAACAACTTCCACAGACTCATCGGCTGTGTCCTAGCTCTAGTCGAGCTGGCTACTGACACTTTGGAGTCCAGTGAGTATTCCTAAAGCATTAGATTTATTTAATAGTAACCCTACAGTTAGTTTCCAAGAAATTTGTCATGAAACCCTTTTTGTACTAGCTAAAAGAAAATTTAAATTTTCTTGTTGTTTTACTTCAATAAAGTTCCTATTGAAGAATTGAGCCTATCAACATCAAAAATTCAAGTGCCAGCTGATTCTCCAAGCTGAACCATTAAAATTTCCCAGTTAGATGATTTTCAATGTTGTAATCTTTCCTTTGTAAATTGATTAGTTAAGAAGCTCTTAAGGTAAATAGATTATCTTACTCCTTAAAAGAAAAATCCCATTTGAAATATTTTTTTTGTATATGTAACATTTAAGTTTTTATTGAATAATTTGATTTTTCATGGATGCTAGCTTACTTTGAAAATTATATTATATGTTGTATATATGGAAATGAATTACTAAGATGAAATTATGCACTTCAGAATATTTGATGGCTCATTCTAATATTTGATACTTTGACATAAGTAAAATGTTTCATATTTGTGAATTGGTTTGATAGCATGATATTTTCTCAAATGCTTAATTATTTGAAGTTTTGGATCTTTTGGTAATTCCATGGTATCCCTTAAGTGTACTTGTAATTAGGATAATTATTGGAGGAATAAGGTTGGGAAGATACGTGTGGGGCAATAAGGCAAGATGGAGACAGATGCTATATCAATATGATATTGTTAAACTGGTTGCCTGTAGGAAATTATTCCTTGGATCCTAATGGTTATTATGAATATTTTGTTATTTGAAAACTAAAAAATTTACGAAATAAACCATGTTGAATTTTTCTTGTTTATGTTGTAAGAATTATTTTTAGGGCATTATGTGTGGTACTTATTTTATACTTGTAGTTTTTATAGGATTATCTACTGACTAAGTTTCTATGAAACTCACTCTATTCTTCTCCATATTTTTCAGAGCCCAAGGATACACCCACGACCCCTCCATCCCATCCTGATCTTAGATCTACTCATTGACTGAATAGGTTACTTTTTGCAGAGATTTAAGGTATAACTGTGGTGTAAAGTCTGACAGTTGGTAGGAATGTATATGCATGTGATGTGGTTAATGAGTGCCCAGTAGAATGTAAATTGTGTAATATGGGCCATTGTATTTATTTGTATCACTATATATGTTATAGTGGGCATATAGCCCTTGTTTGATGTATAGGCCTTGAGGCCAGGCGTCTAGAAAATATTTCATTGTAGATTAATGAATAGTGAGTTGTTGGTATATTATTTGCATTGTAAGGCTTGTAGAAGGTTTCTTGATAGAGGGGGTTTCCTGACGGTGACCTTCTATACTGGTCATGTTTCGTGGATCGAGGCATGACACAAAAGTCCCCTAATTTGGATTGCTTGGAATATTCTTGACATCTAAATCAATTTAAAATAAAGTGAGTCAAACTATACAAACATATTGATGAATATTTAGTTGAATGTTTCTTAGCTTTTAGTTAAGAAGAATTAGAATAGTCAGGTTGAAATTGACATGTCAAAAAAAAATGTCCTTAGGTTGCTTTTGCTAGCTATTTTACACATAGTTTACATAACAAATGACTTTTTGCTCGTATGTTTGGAGTAATGACAAGGCAGGCCATTACACTAGAAACTTATGCCTTCCTAATGTACAATAATGAGCAATCAACCTTCATTTTCTTTCTCTTTTAAATATCTTTTACTTTCAAAATTTTCTTTCACCTCACTTCCATTTTTCTAAACCTTTCCTTTTCTTCTTCCCTGTGAGTTCTCTTTATACACACTCAGGCTCTCTTGCAAAATTCTTAAGCTCTCCACTTAAGCTTTGTTCCAAGCATCCATGGCTTCTGCATTCGGCTCTTCTTCTTAAGTGTTTGGGGTTATAAAAGTTTCTAATCCTTTATCTAAAAATTTGTCCATTCTATCTAGCACAAGATAATAATCCCTTCCTTAGAATTTGAGATCAATGAAGGTGAAACACCATGCTTTCACTTTGGTCTTTTATCTTCTTATAAATTAGCAGATAAATCATTTTTTATGTGAAAATCATAGTTTATTTCAAAATCAATTTCTATTGCACCTTGGGTCTCAAAAGCTATCTGAATGTTTCATAATTCCTACATGCACCTTCTACATATTTATTTTGGCTTGATAGGAATCAAAAGGAAAAAGGTGAATTATGGAAAACATTGGTATTTTTAATGCAATTTAGCTATCTAGAATTTTCATAAAATATATTCCATCATTGCTAGGAGCTGTAATTTCTTATTATTCACCTTCATGAAACACAATGTATGTTCCTTACGGCCCAGTAGGTCTATCTTTATTTGATATTTCTACTCTAACAAGTCTTAAGCCGAAAGGTGAAATAATCTCTCCTCTCTTAACTCTATCGAATAGTGACTACAAAAAATTAATCACTATCACTTTAAAGAACTTTTCCTATTTGACTTTCATAAAAACATTTCAAGGGAAAAAAAGCTTCATCTGTGATTAATGGCGAACACGTTGCCTTTTTATTATATTAATTGTGTAAACATTTATATTGTGTGTCTTTGTTAAAAATAGCTTTTTCACAATTACCTTTAGCAACTTTTTTGCATGAAGGTCAAAAGCTTGCCTTAGGTTTTTCATTGCTTACTTTCCTTTTTGAAAATATTAACCTCATTGTTAGTCACCTAAAAAATAATGATTCTTTTTCTAACCTTGAAGGTCCCTTTTAGCTTTTTCAACTTTGGCTTATCGTCACATGTAAGGAATATTTTCTTCTTCCTAAGGATTTTAATAGGTCAATTAAAATTTTGACTTATGGCACTAAGTTAACTCATGCTATTCTTCATCCAAAACATAAGTCTAAAACTAGAAAAGATTTTTGCAACCTTTTCTTTTCATTATTTTATTCCTTTTTTGATGATCGTCCCCCTTAATGCTTATATCTTTTCTCATCTCACTTGCATGGTCCAAATTGGTTCATTTTGAACCCTGACCCTTTAGACCCAGACAATATTAAAATTTGGGTTAAATTTCTTTGCCCTTAATTTTTTTCTTATTGGGCTTTCAAATGAATAGACTTCTGGAGCTAAAATTTATTTGCCAAATACTATTACCTAGCAACTCAAACTCATATAGGGATGTCCCTTGAATCACTTAGACAAAAATTTTAAATGGTGGACCTTGAACCCTTCAAAATGTGCCATAGTTGAAATTTTGAATGCACAATTATGTTTAGAAAATGGTGGTCATCAAATTCAAACATGAGCTTCAACATAAGTATTGTTGAAAAGCTTAACAACTATGTTATTATGCAGATTATAAAAGCTTAAACTAAAACAACAAGTATGCATTATGATAAAATCTTAGCTTTTGAAAAATATTATAAAGTTGATATGATTATAATAGTAGAAAATATACCTGCGTGAAGCTATCTCTTACAAAGAAGAAAGAAGCACATGATGCCTACCATAATCGAAAATGGTGGAATGCCTATTAGGGAAATCCCTAAGTCAGGCCAAAAGCTCTTTTTAACATAGCCAGAGTAGTTCAACTTAACCCAAACCTTGACCTTAACGTCACTATTACTTATCATTATCCATTCCTTTTGACATCAAACATTTGCCATTTGATCGGATAAAGTGGTCCCCCCCTTTGTAAGGAAGAAAGGATGAAACCCCTTAGCCGCTCAAACTTTGAAGAAGGAATGCTTTCACAAGTAGACACTGGTAAGCATGTTTTCTATAAAGACTTGATCTGGATGCTGAATGAAGTGTATTTAGCCCCCGAGTTTTTGTTGAAAATAAGTGAAGAAAAAAAAAGATGCCACAGTCAAAGTAAGATGCAGGTGAATGCTCAACACTTCAAAGCAAAGTAGGCAAACCTGGGCGTTTTATGTCAGTTGGGTTAGGCAGATATTCAAAGCATGAAGAACGCTTGCTTGAAATTTACAAAAAGGAGGGCAAACTTGAAGATGATCAATCACATCCCTATAGAACATCATAAAAGACAATGTCATAACTACACGCTCGCTCGTTCATTTTAGTAGGTTGAACAAAAATCCCTCAATAAACTTGTCTAGGATATAGATCCTCTCCAACTCTTAGATGACATTTTGGATCTCACCATTCATCCAAAGCTGCAATTATTTTCAAGTTTAGATGAATGCATTTCAAATTGTCTGATGTTGCATCATTCAAATAGGTTTGCTCATTTCCATTTTCATCTCGAGATTGGTCTGCCATGAGCGTATGAATAGGTCAAGCAAAGCGATAAATAATATTCTGAAAAAAAATTTCCTACGGTCAGATGAAGAGTCAGAGTCAGATGATAGGTTAATGGGATCACCTAATCTATTAGACATAAATTGGGTAGAATACAAGAATGATGGCTACCTTCAAGAAAAAAGAGAACATAATTAGAATAAATGAAATGATAATAATGATGATCAAACAAAGCAAAAAGGGAAGTCAAACAAAAGGAAAAAAGAAGGTTTGATCAAAGTAAGAGGCTTGGTTGGCATCAGTTCCTTTGATGCAATTGAAGGACAGATAAACGAACTCAGGAAATAGCAGCATTGAAGTGAAAACCATTGTAATCGACGTGCTTTTAAGCATGTAGAAGGAAAAAAGTTAAAAAAAGGCAAAGAGTATAGCAATGCATAAGTTACTTGTGAGAGCATGAAAGAATAGCTAGGAAACATGGAGGAGCACTAGAAAAGTTAGGAGATGCAACAACAAGGTAAAGGCATTTTAGAGTTAAAACATAGAGTTTTTGCATAAAAGTGTCCAAATTTGTTTTCATAGAGGGACAAAAGAGATCTAATAGCTTGAAAGGATTGAAATGAATAACTCAAATGGCAATCTTCATCATTATGCAACCCCTATGAGTCTCAAGACTCATTGAGAAGGAAAGCTAATCATTGATGCTTGTGGTGAATAGATGACTGCTGGATAGGAAGACAAAAAGTTCTCGGATTGGTTGAATGTCATACCCTCCGAGGAGGAAAGGGGCCAATGATAGCCTAAAATAACTGTCGATCATAAAATGATTAATCAAGGTCAATTGACCAATGCCAATCAAAGAAATAGCCATAAAGTAGGAACAAAGGCCCAGGTTTAAGCCTAAATCGATCAACCAGTGACATTCAGTCAATCAACTTGAGATGCAAAGTTGGTCACATGAAAGCTTAAGCAAGCTAGCCTCCTAACCTACACATAACCAAAGGTGTGACCCAAACGTTCACAAATAAAGTGATTATAGCAATTGCCTAGCAATAATCTTGCTTACACCACTAGTATGCCAGAAACACATGGTCACACATTATTCGTTCAAGAGTAAGATAGTTAACACGTTCATCACCTATATAAACAAACAAGTACCTCCTCTGCATATCATCTTTACTACACTTACTGAAACTCTGTGTGAAATCTGACTTAAGTGTTGAAGTGTACTTGGTGAACCATTTTCATCTTATATGACAGACTTTGTTATGTGTACAAGTCATTTGGTAGCTAACTCCTGCTCCACTAGTCAACCTTTCTCTTAAAGAGAGTTTCAATATAATTTGTACTTTTCAAAAGGGGTTTTTGTTGACTAGCATCTTCTTTTCATTGTCAAAAAATCGAAGATGTCCCTATTTAATTACTTTTCCAATCATCTCTTTGAAACAAACACAGATGTTAGTCATATAGCCAAATATATTATGACATTTGCAATATTTTCGTTCTTTGATCTCATCTTTTGTCAAAATTCTTTGGCCATCAAATAACTTAATTTGTTTATCTTTCAATTCTAGTCAAAAATTTGATTAGCTTTATTTATATAAAAAGAATTAACTCTTTTATTAATATTGTTCATCTTATCTTTCATTTCAGCATTTTTTAGAAGTGGACAATCAGGTTTTGCTCTTCGACATAAGTAACTATTCTTTTCTCATAAGAAATCTTTTGATTTTTCTCTCTTTCTCACTTCGGATTTCTTCAATTTGCCTTACTTTTTTAGCAAATGTGACATGTTAGCAATATGTTGATTAACCAATCTTTATCTAATGGAAAAATTGAAATCGATTGCAGCAATTTTCATAATCTCATATTCGACTATCTGAATGAAGCAGTGGCTTCTTGCCTATATGAATCTAAATAAAGAATCATAAGAAGTTTCCTTGGGTTTTTTGTTATATTTAAATCAACTAAACCATTTTACATTTCACCCCTATAGAATTGATTATGAAACATTCTTTCCAAATGTACCTATGAATGTACAAAATTAGGGTGCAATCCTAAATATCCAAAAAAAATGTCATTCTAGTTAAAGACAATAAAATATATTTCAGTTTTTAATATTTATTGCCTGCAAGTTTTTGACATTCAATTGTAAATCAAGCAATATGTTTGATTGCCAACTAGTTATTTTTACCTCAAAAGGTGGTAAATTTTGGCATTTTAAAACCACAAGGGGTTTCTATTTGATTGATCCAATCTAGGAAAACAACTCCATAATTTAGATATGTACTCTATTTCCCTAATTGGTTTAACAATTGTTCGACCAAGAATCGTAAATTTTGTTCTGGTCTTTTATAATTTTGATTTAAAGGGACTTGACTACTTTCAATATTTCGATTTCTTGTATTCCAAATTTTGTTTGTTTTATCTCCTCCTCATCAAAGGATTCTTACTCAACCATATTGAGGTCGGTCTATTTTAGGCTCATAATTTTCAATATTTTTGTATTCTATTTCTTCATCGTTATTTTTATCATTATTGAAGTACAACCCCATTTTTTCCAGTGCTCAGCCTCATTAGGAATAATTGATAATTTTTATCCATCCATGGATATAGTGAAAGCATTTGATTAAAAGGTATTAATTGACTTGTGAAGAAAACATGTTATAAAGTATCCTTTGATTGAATAAAACTATAAAAAAGCATTATTAGTAAATATTAGATTGGAAGTAAGACTTCCAACTTAATGTTTGGTTGACTATTAGTTGGCAAAATAGAGGGAATCTTATTTCTCATAAAATATAGGAAGTTGTTCATATACCCTCCCCTAAGTAAAAAGAACATTTCTCGTAGGAACCTATAACTCCCATTATTAATTAAACAACTTTGGACATTTTCTGGAAAGTTTATAAGAAAATTTGCTTCCCCGAAAAGTTCAACTTCTAAAGAACTTACGTCATGTAAACTAAACCACCCCTTAATATAAAAATATGAAATTTCTAAATGATTAATAGACTTTGACCTGTATGACAAAATCGGTCGTGATCTTCACCAAAAGTTGAAGTTCAATTTTAATCTTAAATGAAGGAACGTTATCAGCACTAGAAAATTAATTTGGCAATGAATATATAATCCTTACAAGCATAATAATAAATGTCATATTTAATATATACAACAGTTAAAAATGGATGTGTCAATATATTTTAAAAATTAAATTATTAAGTATGGTTTTATGGTGAATGGCTTAGATAGTACATTAGAGGTTAGGTTTAAACCTTCTAGCTATCAATGTAGCAAAAATATATATTTTCAAAATTAAAATATAAAAGAATTAAAATGATATAGCATTATGTAAGGAAATTTGATATAAAATTCCAAATTTTCAAACTTTTTTATTCAGATGTTTACCATTTTTGTTTCTAAATGTTAAAGGTCTAGGCTTATTTTTAAATTGACCTTATCATATATAAGTGTAAAAAAGACCATATAAATCTAGATTAAATCAATCCTATAAATAAAAA
>JANHAO010019468.1:0-13211 GCA_026873985.1 Saraca asoca
TGAACCAACTGGTTTATATTATGCACATGGATCCGTGGCTGGGTTTCAAAATTTTAAATTTTTGCTGTGCTTGCTACACGAAACCTAACAGTTTCGGCCAAATGGGCGTGAATGAGAATCAGTTGGACCCATCACCTGAGCCCCTATATAGCTTCATTGGATACGAAATACTCCCAGTAGGACGGATCAAGCTCCCACTAACTCTGAGAGATCACGATAAGCAAGCGACCATCATGGCAGATTTTCTCATTATAGGCTATCCTTCGGCTTATAATGTGGTGTTGCGACGACCTGCCATGAATGATTTTGAATGGTTACATTAACCTGGATGTGAACTATCAAGTTCCCTACCCTGAGTGGAATTAGATGTGTATGTAGAGAGCAGTAAGTAGCCCGACATTGCTCTAAGGAGGCAATCAAGATCGGGGTCTAAGGGAAGAAAGTAAATGTTATGTCTAGGGGAAAGCCCCGAACGACAAGCTAGAAAGGGGTCAACTACAACCTTGACCCTGGAAAGGTGGACGCTGAGCAAGCCACCAGGCCATTTGAGGAACCGAAGGATGTGCGAGTGAGCGAGGAAGATGAGCAGAGATGCCTCAAGCTGGGGAAATGCCTGCCACCTAATGTGAAGGCACAATTGACGAGTGTTCTCATAGTAAATATGGATGTCTTTGCCTAGAACCATGAAGATATGGAGGGTATCGATCTGAGTGTAATGTCACACAGACTAAGCATCGATCCCCAGGCCAAACCAGTTTGCTAGAAGAGAAAGCTGATGACCGTCGAATGCCACATGGCACTTAAAGAAGAAGTGGACAAGCTTCTAGCAAATAGTTTCATTCGAGAGGCATAATACCCCACTTAGGTGGCCAACCCTGTACTCGTTAAGAAGAAGAACGAGAAGTGGAGAACGTGTATTGACTTCATTGATCTCAACAAAGCATGCCCTAAAGACAGCTTCCCTTTACCGAGGATAGACCAGCTAGTGGATGCCATGGCAGGACATGAACTACTTAGCTTCATGGATGCTTACTCAGGATTCAATCAGATTCCAATGGCCGCACAAAATGAAGAGCATACCTCCTTTATCACTGACCGCGGGCTGTACTATTATAAAATGATGCCCTTTAGACTCAAAAACGTGAGGGCAACCTATCTACGATTTGTGAACATGATGTTCCAAGAACAAATCGACAAGACTATGGAGGTATATGTAGATGACATGCTGATAAAATCCAAATAACTCGTCGATCACATCCATGACCTTAATGAAATGTTTCAAACCCTGAGGAAGTAACAGATGAAGTTTAACCTGCACAAGTTTGCATTCGGAATAGCCTAGAGCAAGTTCCTCGAATTTACAATTAATAACAGAGGGATCGAAGCGAACCCAGAGAAAATTAGGGCACTACTTGATATGCATTTTCCTACAGGACTAAAAGACGTCCAAAGCCTAAATGGTCAAGTTGCCGCGCTTAGCATATTCATCTCCAAGGCAATGGACAAGTGTGTTCCCTTCTTCGATGTCCTGAAGAGGGTGAAGAGGTTCGAGTGGACCTCCAAATGCAAGGTCACATTTGAGGAACTTAAGACACATCTTGGGCAAGCACCTCTCCTTTCTAAATCAAAAGAGGGTGAAAGATTAACCATATACTTAGGTGTGTCCCAGCACACCTTGAGCATGGCACTTATGCGAGAAGAGGGAAGAATCCAACTTCCCATCTACTATATGAGCAAGAGACTACTGGACACAGAGATCAAGCTCGGAAGGAGAAAATGGTGAGATATCACCACAAAGTCCAAGAATTGCTAGGCTCCTTCCAATAATTCGAGATCACTCAAATCTCGTGAGCCTGGAACACGCACACTGATGCCTTGGCTCGTTTGTCTACTACTAACGATCCTGACCTTATAGGAATAGTCCTGGTAGAGCTCCTTCCATCCCAAGCATCGAATAAAAAGACGTCGTCATGGCAATTATCGAAGCGCCCAACTCCTGGATGAATCCAATCCTAGACTACTTACAGAACGAGAAATTGCCAGAAGAAAGACTTGAGGCACGACGTCTGTGAGCTCAAGCAGTCAGATATTGCGTCTACGATGACACACTTTATAAGAGAGGGTTCACGACCCTACTTCTAAGATGCATAGATTGTGAAGATTACAGCACCGTCCTGGAGGAGATTCATGCAGGGCATTATGAAAACCACGTTGGGGGGCTGTCCTTGGCACAGAAAGCCCTTCGACAAGGATTCTATTGGCTAGCCATGAAATAAGACCCCATCAACCTCGTTTAGAGGTGCAACAAGTGTCAGAGATTTGCAAAGTTGCTGCGAGCCCTACCAGTCTATTTGAAGCAAATGACAAGCCTATAGCCATTTGTAATTTGGGGAATAGACCTAATCCGACCACTTCCTAAGGCACGAAAAAATTGCAAATATGCAATAGTAGTGGTTGACTACTTCACCAAATGGGCAGAGGCAAAGGAACTTACTGAGATCTTATCTTCCAAGGTTAAGAAGTTTGTGTGGAACAACATTATCTGTAGGTTCAGGGTCCCACAACAAATCATCACCGATAACGGGACCCAGTTCACTAGTGAGCAATCCATTAAGTTCTGCGACGACCTTAGGATTGTTAAGAGCTTCACGGCCGTAGACCACCCACAAGCTAACGGGCAGGTAGAGGCCATCAATAATATCATTAAAAAGATCTTAAAGACCAAGTTAGAAGCTAAAAAGGGAGCATAGGTGGATGAATTACAATCGGTACTATGGGCCTACAAAACCATGCCTTGTAGCTCCACAGGGGAAACCCCCTTCTCATTGGTGTAAGGATGCGAAGCTATGATTCCCGCAGAACTTGAAGTTGCTACACAGTGAAGAATCACATTTGATCCAAAGGATAATAACCAACTGTTCACAATGAACCTGGACTTTTTCGAGGAAGCGAGAGAGAGAGCTGACCTTAGGGCCACAATCCATCAATAACACATAGCGAGATATTATAACCATAAAGTGCGAGCTTGAAAGTTCAAACCCAGTGACCTCATCTTGCAACTCGTCCTCCCCGGAGCCCACAAATCCAATGAAGGGACCTTGGGACCAAATTGGTAAGGATCGTGAGTGATGGAGCCTACCATCTGGAGATATGAATGGAGAAGAATTCCCCTACGCTTGGAATGCCGAACACCTCCGTCGCTATTACCAATAAGTGTCTTGGTACCTTATAGTTAATTCATTGTACATATGAGTGTAATTCTTTGAATTATTTGGAATAAGATCAGAGACTTTTCATGCTAAGTTATATGCTATGCGATAAAGCAATAATTAACATCTCAAGTTTTTATTTAAGCATAAGCAAGTGAGATTCAAACATTCGAGCACACAAACAAAAAGGATGAATATAATTCAACTTTATTATGACAAATAATACAAGTTATCCATGAAGTCCACAACATGTGCCAGGGGCACCAAAAAGGCAAAGTTATACAATCAATTCTCTAGGAGGATGGGGCCTCAGTGATTGAGCTATCCACAAGCTGAGGGCTGAGAGCCGGAATGCTAGAAGCAGCACGCGCAGGAGCACCGTCAACAGCTTGGGAGTTACCTTCTCCCTGGACCGTGACCTAGACAGAAGAGGCGCTGACTCTGGCATTAAGACCCTTCCTTACAGCATGAGCTTTCCATTGCTCCACCGCCTCAATGGCCTAGGGGTTAAAAAAGGAGTAGTCCAGCTCAGGATACTTTTCCCATATAGTATAAAAGAATGAAGCAAGAGTTGCCCTCTTCGTATCCGTAGTGGTTTCTGCCACACGCGAGGACATCTCAACTTCAATCTTTTTCATTCTCTCCTTAACGAGCTAAAGCTCCTTCTTCAGCATTGCTGCCTCTTCATCAGAAGTCTTGGCCCACTGCTCTACAGCTCTTAACTTCTCTTCAGTAGTGTTGGCCACCCTAATCATCTTCCATAGCTGCCAATGGGCTTCATCAAGATCTATCTTGGCCTTATTGAGATCGTTGGTGGCTAAACCGAAGCCCACCTTGATATCCTTGCAACGTTTCACTTCGTGAGATAATGTGGCCTCCAACTCCTTTACTTTCTCCCCGAGTCCCCGCACCTCAGCTCGTCAGGCCCCTAGCTCGTCCATAAGAGTCAATCTCTCCTTGTCCTAGTCCTAGCACATTGCTTCAATCTTCATCAATGACAGCACATTCTGTAGGAACAAGCAACAGGGTCAAAATTGACAACAAACAAAATGGCTACGATAAAAAAAAAGAGAGAGAGAGTGAGGGAGAGACACACTTACCGTTAAACCCTGTTGAGCAACGAATCCCACCAACCTCCCAAGGGAGAGTTCCTCGCTCTCTAGTGCATGGATCTTGCCATCATTACCCAGAATTATGCCAAAGTTTTAAATGAGCATTCGAGCATGTAGTTTCATCTCAGAGCCGGGCTCTGCCAATGGCTTTGTAAGGTTAACTCTTGATGGGTTTTGAGGTGTCACCTTCTCCTTCCCCTTGGCAATCCTCCATTTCTTTTGAGGAGGATTGGAAGGACTAGTAGGACTGATTGCCTTCACCTCTTCAGAATGTGGTGAAGAGGCTGGATATGGAAGAGGGACCTTGACAGCAGCAGCTGATTGCTCTGTAACAGCTAAAATCGCTTCGACCTCAGCAGTCACCGGCGCTTTAAGGGTGGGTCCTGTATCGGGAACTAGGGGCTGAACCACAACGACCTAGGTTGAAACAACTTCGCGACATGAGGGAGCCTCATCCTCGCTATCCGATGGGGCCATCCTGAGGATCAAGTCCATGATCTTGTCGCATTCATCAAAGTTTATAGGCCTGACCTTCGTCAGCCGATGAATCCTAACCTCCTTGGACACTATGGTGCCTATTGGCAGAGCAAGCCTAAAGAAGCAAAGAAGGTCTTCGTTGATCCTGAAATCATTTTGAAGATCCTCGAATGAAGTAAACCGATCTAAAACTGCCAACTCGTTGGCCCCGAGTGCTGGCTGTCTACCGATCCTGTTTATAAAATTAAACAAGAGATCAGAACTCAAGATACCAAGCCAAATCCAGGACAGATATAAAAGAAGTAAACAAATTCATGCATTCCCAGCCCACCTGCCTGGAACGAGAATGAAATCAAAATTTTTAAGATATTTTATCGAAGGGCATGAAATATAAAATCAGCAGACTTGTAGGGTCCCATGTTGGACTTTCCCCTCGTGTGCCCCGCAGAAGGATCTCTCTATAAGGTGTTTGCCTAGCCAAAAGATAATAGAACCCATCCTCGGAGTTGGCACACCTCAGGTCATAAAGGTAACTGAGGGTTTCAGGTGACGGTGGAGGGAGGCCATTGACCTTATGAATGAGGGCCAGCAAAATCAACAAAGTATATGAGTTTGGCATTAGCTAAAATGGGCTAAGCTTTATTTTATTTAAGAAATCATTGATGAAAGGATGAATGAGAAATCTTAGTCCCGCATTAAAGTGCAGGATGCTAATGGTTACGAAGCCTCGAAAAGGATGAGTGGCGTGGTCATCTGGAGCAGGGACCATGACACTGCACCCTTTTGGAATACGATTCGACTCGATGACAAGAGTAACATTATGAACCCGTACAATGGACCTATGATATTTAAATACGCAATGGTCAGGGTGTTCACCCGAGACCATCCTTTGACCTTCGGTCCGTCCCGAACAAGCCCTTGGGTTTAAAATGACCTCCCTTCCACTTATTGTCACAACCTTAACTTCTCGAATGTTCCATGTATCTGGAGACGAATTTGGTTCATTATCCTCACTCCTAATCAAGTGACAGCAACGTGCATGACCCACTCCTAGCTACACATAGAAAGAAAAAGACTAATAAGCTTACTGAGAGCGAACCGTACCAAAACTAGAACTAATGACTCCCTCTATTTTGCAGGCCATGCATGCCTTATGCTATCGCACTGACTACCTGAACCTTGGGAAACAGAGGAGACACTTCAGGCAGTTAACTAAATCTCAGAAGAAACAAATGTGCACCAGGAATCCCAAGGCATACAGTAACCCAACTATTCCATTTGAAAAAAAGACTAAGTGTCCTAGCCATATCTACCCGTCAGCATCATCGTCTCCTAATCGATCAAAACCAAATCCTCTATTTCCTATAAAGGAAGAAAATTTCTTAAAGCACAGAGTTAAGGGGAGCATACCGTGATTATTGGAGACAAAAAATCTAGAAAGCTCGAATAACAGCCGAAGTGCAAGCGAAAGATGACGAAAATCGTTGGCAAAAAAGCTATAATGGAAACTGGAGGAACCAATAGGCAAAGAACACCAGAAATCCAAAAGTTTTCAAATGGCAAAATGAAAGGGAAGAAGAAAATACTCTCAGCTTAAAAAAGAATCACAACCCCATTGTTGGACTAATAAGAGTATCAATTACCCACGATCCGACGGTCCAGAGAAAACAGCGGCCAATAAATGATGATTCAGCGTATGTACGCCAAAAGCTAAAGATCATAATTACCAGTCACCGATAGGAAATGAAAAGGTGCGCATGTGAAACATCCAAGGGAACCAACGGCTCATTGAGATCGCAGGTCATAATGTCGCTGAGAGTCGGGGCCAAATAACTATCTCGCATCCAAGTAATGCGTTAGCCATATGTGGAATTCTTGTACGAGTCACGTCCAAGTAATGTGTCTGCCTCGTACAGAATTCTTGCGTGGAACAACCTTGCGTCCAAGTAATACGTTAACCATACGTAGAATTCTTACGCAGGTCAGGGGCCAAATAACTATCTCATATCCAAGTAATGCGTTAGCCATACGTAGAATTCTTGCGTGAGCCGCGTCTAAGTAATGTGCGTGCCCTGCACAGAATTGTTACACAGAATGACCTTGCGTCTAAGTAATGCATTAACTATATGTAGAATTCTTGGGTAGGTCGGGGGTGAAATAACGATCTCATGTCCAAGTAATGTGCCCACCCCGCACAGAATTCTTGCGTGAAATGACCTCGCATCCAAGTAATATGTTAACCATACGCAGAATTCTTATGTGAGTCGGCATGATCGATTGGCAATCCGGCACATATCCTTTAAAATAGTGCCTTATTGATTAATGCCGATTGGCTTAAATTCCTTATGATGGAAACCAACTATCCCATTAAATACTTTGCACAACAGTTGTTGAATTTTAATTTTACAGGGGCAAATCACATTGCCAGCGGCAACTAGCTAAACCGTCCATACACGAACTTAACGAGACAAAAGGCAGAAACATAATGCTCAAAACTACACTAAAAGACCTCCTTCAACGAGGCAGGTTTACATTAGCGGAATCAATATACAAAAATAAAGCAAAGGTAAAAAGCTAAAGACCACATAAAGGGAAAGAAATCCATTTCTCAAGAGGCAAACTCCCATCAGATGAAGTGAGCAGACTCGGCTGCTCCTGCTCATAACCTTCCTTAGCTGGTGGATCATTTCCTGACTCCCTAAACACAGAGCAATTCAAAAAGGGGTCAGGAACATGACTAGCAAGGATGAACTTCATGAAAGAACCGTGAAGAAATAATTCAAGATCTATATAAAACTTCCCGGGAGCCAAGGAGAGAAGTTGTACAGGGAAGTTACATGCAACAGGCTATCCATATCTCTGAAACCTCTACAATGGACAATCTATGTCCCGAAAAGCTTCTCTGAAGGCCAAACCATCAAAAGAATGAAATGCTTAATCACAACATTCATCAGATAACTTCACAAAAAGGGAGGAGCTCCACAGGCCTTTATAAATCCACTCGGATGCATCAGATAGTCCGAGAGATATTCGGCTATTCCGAATCAAATGGCCTAGAAGTAATGAAGGCAGCCATATTGATGGCTGAGATAATGTACAGGAAAGGGCATGGCCTAAAGCATAAAAAAAAAATAAAAGCATGAAAGATGAAAATGACATGACAAACTGAGCATAAAGACTGAGTCGTCTTGCAGATTGCAGACAAGGACTTTGACCACTTGCTGTAACTCCCAGCCCGCAAAGCGAGCTGAGAGTTGGGGGGCTTATGTTATATGGATTTTTCGGAAGCATGTTTTGGGCCGGTCAAGGTCCAATTGGAGGCCTACTTAGACATCCAGGATGGAGTCCAAGGTCTCTGAGCAAGAACCCTCGACTGTCGGGTGCGAGCTAGAGGCATCTCACAACATCACAGAAGAAAGGGTACAGCCCGTTGAAGAGACTTCCGACCCCCCAGCGAAGAATCCACGGTCTTCGAATGAACGACCAGGTACAGATGATGAGATTAGCCAGAGCTATCAGCCTGTTCAACTTCTAGCTCGGCTACTAACAACGGATACCTGTACAGAACCTAGTCAGCAATCTAAGGCACACATCTCCAGCTGACAGCTCGGCTTCTCAACTTACACATCAGCCCCCCAGATATCTGACAATGATTTACCCAGCATTAATTATCCGGTACCAAGCATTAAATATCTAGGACGATGGAAGTAATCATTTTGGCTACTCACTAAATTACACTTGTAACCCTCCCCCTTTCTATAAATAGAGGGAGGAGGTCATCATATGGAAGATAAGAAAAAATACGTAGGGAAACTCTGCCAATATTGAGGGTCAGCACTGGTCATTGAGAAAGAATTCCATTGTTGTATTCATATTCTATAAAACCAATCTTCCCAAAGAATAATAAAAGAGCACCGTGGATGTAGGGGCTAAATTGGCTTTAGCCGAATCACTATAAACTCCTGATGCAGCTATTTCTTCTTCTTCCTCACTACTTCCTTGCACGGCTTTTTGTCATGCTTAACTTGCAGTTAGGGGTATCACAGAACTTGACCCGTTGACCAGATTTTTGTGTCAACAGTAGTGAACAACAGTAAATAATTATAGATGATGGTAAATAATTATATATGATAATAGACAATAATCAGTAATAACAGTGATATTAGACTATAGTCAATAAAAAAATAATGATAGGTAATATTAAATAACAATAGATAAGGATATGTTAAGATAAGAGAAAGAAAGAAAAAAATGAAAATTTTTTAACTAACAACATTTTCTAAAATTTTATATAAAAAATTGTAGATAGAAGAAATTCATTAGAATTAATCGATAATAAATTTCATTGCAAAGAAATCAAACAATAAGAGAATTAATTTTTAATTTTGTTGCCGGTCAAAAATTCATCAACTAAACGCTCCGTCCGTGACTATTCATTCTCATGCCTATCATCCTTAACTTGGAATTTAAAATTACTCAACATTGTTGGATTTTTAAGATAGCAATTTTGCACTTTGTATTCAATTTCTAGTTTTAATTATATTGAATTACTAATAATGTGATTCAAACCGCAATAAATTGGGTTTGTCATTCTTTCAAGTCATGTCAATGCCACTGACACCTTGCAAGATGATAGGAGTCCTGATGAGTCAAATGAAAAAGGGCGGCGGGAAAATTCAGCCCGCAATCACTCATTGAGAAAGATTCTTCTGGTAGAGGGATACAAACAAGGATCCAAAATAAATGTTGAGTTAATTTGATATAAATTTTAATATTTTTTTATAATTTTAAATAAATTAAAAATTATTATAAATTTATTATTTTCTTATAATTTTGATTAAATTAAAAATTATTGTAAATAATTTTAATTTAATTACAACTTTTATCTCTAATTAATTATTAAAAAGATTATGAAGGTATAACTCAAAATCTCTATATAAATGTAAAATCAATTGTTAAATTTATACTTGATTATTGAACATCCCAATGGAGGAGCTCAGGGGGATTACAGATGACCCTCAACCCTGGAAGCTTCACGCTTTCTTTTGCTTAAATACACACACACATACACATAATATATATAAATATAATACATTGCAGCCCTCTAAATAAAAAAAATTAGTTACAAATTTTGTGGTGATGAAAAAATTGTGTGCTCATATTATAACAATAATATACTTATAAAAAGAAACCAAGATACAAATACAAATTGTAAAATCTAAAATTTTTATATAATTAAAATGTGTTAATATTTTATATTTTGATTTATATTTTCTCTGTTTTTATAAAATAAGAACTTTTTTTTTTATCATATTGTATGTTGAAAGATTATTTATATATTTAATTGAAAAAAAAAAGATTGCATGATTCACAAAATATTTTTCTAATTTATGTCAAATTCTAATTTTTCTAGAAAAATATTAATTGCACTGAAATTTTATTTGCACTCAAATTTTACTTGAACTTTTTCATATTACACAAATAGCACAACTCCATTGAAATTATCACTTACTATCTATTTTAATTTTATAAAAAAGTAGACATGCATATTAATAATTTTATGAAAATAATTATCCTTTTTACATTTTATAAATTTCTATTGAAACATTTTTTGTTAAAGTTTAAATAATTAGCGTGTTAGAAATTGCATAAATGGACTTTGATAATGTAATGTCCTGGGCAGCAAAATACTAAAAGAATACCAGAGGAAGGAGAAAAATAAATTAATTAATTCATTCATTCATTTCTCTTCTTCTTCATCATTACCATCCTCCCCCTTATATGCTTCTAAGGAAATAATTCATAATTGTTCAGCCAATCCTACAAATGCGGAAGAAAAAATAACAAACTGCAAAAACTAATTCAATAATAGCTATAACTAACTTCCACCTCCTTACTGTCACTGCTTCAGGGCACCTCATAGTCTCTCATCCACTTGGGTCTAATTGGATTATGTTTGGGCCTAGTTTGAGAGATCTGAGGTAGCTCTAGATAGCCCTCTAGGATTTCAGCTTGCATGCCTTCACTATCATCCTCCTGATCCATAACATCTCCATCTTGTTGCAGAAACACCTTGTCCTTAAGGTGTAGGTTAGGAAATTCTTTTAAGAGCTCAGGAAGGACTTCCCAGGATGCATCTTCTAGATACAGGTCTTTCCATTATACCAAGGCCTTGGTTTTTGCAGGGTTCACAGTTTCTTGTATGTCCAGGATAGATAGTGGTTCTATTTTTGGCTGGTTGTCTACAGTTGCAAGAGGTAGAGTCAAAGGTTTTTGGCTATTATCCCCATGGTATGGCTTTAACTTTGAAGCATGAAAAATTGGGTGAATCATGGAATGTGTAGTTCCAATTCAAAGGCCACCTCACCAATGCTATTTATGATTTTAAATGGCCCATAATATTTTTGGCTTAATTTCTACACTCTGAACCCTACTGCTGACACTTGTCTGTATGGCCTAAGTTTTACTTGTACCAAGTCTCCTATCTTCAAAGAATGTGGCAGATGATGTTGGTCAACAAAGTACTTCATGGTGTTCTGGGCTTTCTGTAATTTGGCCTTTAGTTTCTCCAATATTTGTGCACAATTATTAAGCTCAGTATCTATTGCCTCAATGTTAGAACTCCCAGTCACATGTTGAAGAATAGTAGGTGGGGTTTTTCCGTAAACTGCCATGAAGGGGCTGATCTCTGTAGATGCATGAGGGTTAGTGTTGTAAACCCATTCTGCCCAGTGCAAGTACTTTCCCCATTGCTTAGGTTTATTATGGACATAGACCCGTAGGTACTGTTGTAATGTTTTTTTAACTGCCTCTGTCTGACTGTTACTTTCAAGGTGGTAGGCTGTAGATATTCTTAATTTAGTATCCCTGAGTCTGAATAATTCCTGCCAGAATTGGCTTAAGAAGATAGGATCTCGATCAGATATGATGCTTCTTGGCATCCCGTGGAGTTTGCAGACTATTTGGGCAAAAAGGTTAGCCACTTTGGCTGCTGTGAAGGATGTGGGAAGTGTACCAAAATGAGCTGCCTTGGATAGTCTGTCAACAACTATAAGAATGAGCATGTATCCTTGAAATGAAGGGAGCCCTACTACAAAATTAATAGAGATATCCTCTCAAACCCCTGATGGAATAAGGATAGGTTATAGTAGTCCATAAGGTGGATGGTTTGGGGATTTAGTGATTTGACAGGCAAGGCATGATTGAACAAATTTGGCCACCGTTTTCATTCCTATGTAAAAAAAAAAAATTTAGAGAGCTTGCTATAAGTTTTTTGTATGCCTACATGACCACCCAGTGTTGAGCTGTGAAATTCCTCCATAAGGACCTGTTTCAGGGGTGAGTTTGGGTGCATAAAAATTTTCCCATTGCATAGCAGCATGCCCTGCACAATTTAAAATGAAGGGTGCCTAGCTGGTTCACTTTCCACCTCCTTGTACAAGGTAGATAATTCAGGTTCTGATTGATAAGCTGCCTTTAGCTTAGAAATAAACTCAAAGTGAGGTATGGTGAAGCCCATCAACTGAGGTACTAGCTCTTGTAGGTGTGACAATGCATTAGCCACCTTATTTGCTGTCCTAGGTTTATAAATAATTTCGTAGGTGTAGCCCAACAGCTTAGACAGATAATACTGTTGTTCGGGAGTCTAAATGACCTGAGTAATCAATTCTTTGAGGCTTCTTTGGTTTGTATGGATAGTGAAATTGCACTCGAGTAAGTATGTCCGTCACTTCTTAACAGCTTTTATGATTGCATGCAATTTCCTCACATACGTTGAGGCATTGGCAAGTTTGGGGGAGAATTTTTTACTAAAATAGGCAATTGGATGTCCTTTTTGGATTAACACGGCTCCTATTCCCAGGCCAGAAGCATCCATTTCTAAAACAAAGTCTTTTTTAAAATTAGGCAAGGATAACATGGGAGATTTTATCATAACTACCTTCAGTTTGTCAAATGCTTCCTGAGCCTTCTCATTCCAAACAAAAGAGTCATTTTTCAACAGATTAGTCAATGGTGCAGCAATGGCAGCATAATTCTTGACAAATTTATTATAAAAGCCCATAAGTCCTAAGAAACCTCTTAATTGCTTAAGATTGGTTAGAACTGGCCAAGCTGTCATGGCCCTAATTTTCTCAGGATCCAGTCCTACTCCTTCACTAGATATGATATGTCCTAGGTACTTAATGAAATTTTGAGCAAAGATGCATTTGGATTTTTTAAGGTAGAATTGGTTATTCAACAAGCACTCAAAGACTATTTCTAGGTGGATAATACAATATTTAACACATCTATTTGTCCTCATACTTAACATTTTAAGGTCTTAAATTACTTAGTTCCAGCTGTGTTAAGATGTTTTTATAGTGTGGAGTCAATTGGCATCAAATTGCAAAATTCTGCATAATTGGCCATTTTG
>JANHAO010019469.1:0-13207 GCA_026873985.1 Saraca asoca
AGTGGCTTGTTCAACTTCTTATGGCCCTTGACTACTTGCACATAAACCATATTCTTCATCGTGATGTCAAGGTTAGTAGCAGAATCATACTTAATTTCCATCCAAACTCTCCTAAGCTGTATGCTAATGAGGATATCACATGATTCTACCAGTGTTCAAATATATTCTTGACGAAACATCAAGACATACGTCTTGGTAGGTCGTTCTACTGTTTCTTTAAATTGATCGCAGATGGTAGAATTGTAGCTTACGCATGATCAATGATGAAACAGGTGACTTTGGACTTGCCAAAATGTTGACTTCAGATGATCTTGCTTCCTCTGTAAGAGATGCAGAATCTGTAAAATCTAGTTCGTCTTTCTGATTGACACTTTAGCGTGACATTCTCATAATCATAAATAATGAATATTATCTTGTAATCTAGGTTGTTGGAACTCCCAGCCACATGTGCCCTGAGCTTCTTGCCGATATACCTTATGGTTCAAAATCAGATATATGGTCCTTGGGTAAGTACAAATGTAATAGGATTTTGTCCTTACTACATTTTTATTTTTTGGGCTGAATATGTATTCACGAGAGCTCTAAAATCCGTTATCCAGGATGTTGTATATATGAAATGACATCTCATAAGCCAACATTTAAGGCATCTGTAAGTTTATTTCATTCACCTTAAGAATTTTTTTTTGTTTCTATTTCCTTGTTCATAACATATTTAGCATACTAGTTTGTTACAATTGTATGACAATTTTCCTGTTCTTTGACTCTTCCGTATTAAATTTTCAATAATCTTTCTATTTTTGAACAGGACATACAAGCACTAATTAACAAGATTAATAAATCCATAGTATCTCCACTGCCAACAAAGTATTCTGGTGCATTGTAAGTCCTTGTCCTTACATCATGTTGTCAAGTTGGTTAATCTTGCAAGTTGTGAATTGCAACTTCATGCATGAATCTGGTTGCTAAAGTTTAGAGAGCTTCCACAAACCTGGTGCCAGAAGTTGTAAAAGATTTAACTGTTGTGGCTAAGTTAAGGATAATTTTAAGTGGGTTTTCTTGTATAATTTTAATAGACTATTAGTCAATTCGTTATGTTGTAAAATGATATCATTGATCTACTCTTATTTGTTTTCTCTTTTCTTATGGCAGTCGGGCTCTGGTTAAAAGCATGCTGCGGAAAAATCCAGAGCTCAGACCTAGTGTATGTATAATTCTCCTCCAATTTGCTGGCTAACATCTACATGCATCTTCATCTGATCTGTTTTATGTACCTATTTTCTCAACTAAAGTGCGTTTCTGGTGCAGGCTGCAGAGTTGCTTGGGCATCCCCACCTTCGACCTTATATTCTCAAGATCCATCTTAAAATCAATAGTCCCAGGCAAAATGCATTGCCAGTTCATTGGCCAGAATCCAACTACATGAGGAAAATACCATTTCTGGAATCAGATGATCTTGTTTCCATTTATAGGAATAAGCGGCATTCTTTCAGTAATGATAGGACTCCAAATCCAAGTATATATGGAACTGATCAAGATTCTGTATGCTCTACCCTAGAAATAGATTGTACCCAAGATCAATTTAATCGAAGGCTAGCGGAACTGGCTGTTGGAGATAGCCGCGAAGTGAAGTCAATCTGTAAGACTGTTGTTTCCAGAACTTCAAGTGTTGCCAAAACTGCAATACTTAATTCATCAAAAGTTTCTGTCACTCCTAAGAAATCAATAGAGCCCTCAAAGAATCGTGAGTCGGTAAGACAACCTAAAATGTGTGTGTGTGTGTTTATGTTAAGCATGAAGGGTTGAATGGTTGTCGCTTCGTTTTATGTAATGGTTTTCTTTAAGGAATATAGGATGTTTGACTTTTTAAAGCTCACACTTGCAGCCTCATGTCTCATGCAATGCCAAAAAACCTGTCCATGCCACTCTCAGAGCATCATTTCCATTGCCACCAAGAAGTGCTGTTCACCTATCTGCTCGCGGGTCTGGTAGTGGTTTACTTGGCCATTTAAAATCACCAGATGTTTCGGTCAACTCTCCCATAATTGATAGAATAGTTGAATTTCCATTAGCATCATACGAGGATTCACGCTTTTCCGTCAATAAAACTTCACCGTCCTCAAACTCCCCACATTGTAATGATGGTTCATTCATGAAAGACAAATGCACAATTCAGGTATGTGATAGAACCTCTTTCGGGCCTAGCTTCACAGATACATGGCAGGGAATAAAGCGCAGCGTGTTTCTGGAAAACCATGATAATAAAAGTTGCTTCTCTGGTCAAAATGCAACTGCTGGAGCTTCAAGCCGCACCTCTTCAAACTTGTGCTGCGGACAGTTTGACACATCATCATTCCAACAAAGGGCTGAAGCTTTAGAAGGGTTACTTGAATTTAGTGCAAGATTGCTACAACAGGAAAGATACAAAGAACTTCAGGTTTTGTTGAAACCATTTGGGCCAGGTAAGGCCTCCCCAAGGGAAACTGCTATCTGGTTGACTAAGAGCTTCAAAGAAAACACTCAACCGTGAAGGATTCCTGTAATCTGCTGTAATTTGTACATTAGTCATAGTTTTAATTGGTACTATACCCTTTTTCTCGCGTGGCCACATTCGCCGCATTTTCTCACTTTTAAAGTTTGGACTATGGATTGTAGTCTTGGCTGTAGACGGAATTTGGGTCCGCTTCTGATATCTTTGTTTTCTTAGAGATAGAAAATTTTTAAGTGCAACAGGGTCTAGAATTATGTGTGGGCACACAAACTAGTTCGTGTACATATTTTTCTTAAAATGATCAAATTAAAAGGATTTAATCCAAAATCCCTGTAAACTAATGCTGACTTTTGTAGGTTCAGATTTTTATCATTCGCCAATTTCAAAATGTCGTGTTCGGTTTAATGATTTGAAACTTATAAACCAAGTTCTTTACATAAGATTCTTGTTTTATAAGTGAAAGGGCGGGTTCCTTTCCTGAAACGAACACTGCCTCGGGGATGTTAAGGTTGGTAGTATTTGTCTATTGTCACTTTCTGTCGCTTTTGCGTCTTCTTTTTAAGAGGGTATCATTGACAACTTGCACTAACATAATGCAGATTAACCCTTAAAAATTTAATATGTTGCTGACAATTATAAATGAGAATCACCAGTAGCGGCCGCTGAATGAGTCCCCCCTGCTGTTCTCAATAACCAATAAAGGTTAGTAACTGAATTGTCAAAGCTTCCATGATTGAAGCGTGACGAGCTTGAGGACAGATATTTCCTTCGACCATCTAATGATATGATGGGATCTTTCGTAGATTCTAAAGGCTTGCATATGTGTCTCATGCTTCGTCTGGGTCTTTGTTTGGGCTCACTCTGAGACCTAGCTTTTGCCATTGATGATTCTGTCTTGTTCATGTAATTTGGTGTCATTGAATTATAGGATGTCCTTGAATCATGCTCTTCACTCCTAAAAAGTGAACGATCCAGAGGCCCACTTCTGCTTTTCAAAACCCCCAGCATTTCTCTGGGACTCATATCCTTTGAATCCTGTGCCAAAAATGGACATATTGAAGATATTAGATTGCAACTTTCTAGAAAAGGTAACTGCAACTTGACCATCTTTAGATAAATGGGGATGATTTTTGAAGTGGCTTACTTTCTCTTCTCCGATGAGATGCTTATACTGAGGGATTTCTCTACTCTGCTCTCCAACAAGAAGCCTTGATTCTTCGGCCATCTGAATTCTCTGAATTCGGGCTCTAACTTGAATTGCCATCAATGCATGCATACCCCTCAGTGTAGAAGTGGTCTGTTTCCTTACAAGGTGACCCCTCACTAGTGCCTGTATTTTCACCAGTCCCCTTAATGCATGCAATGCTTTCTTTGCCTGAGAAATTGCATGAACCATGTTTATCCAACCTAGTCCAAATGTTCAGAAATGGAAAATGATATATACACTAAAGTGCACTTATTGCTGATGTGACAAAATCTGAAAACATAGTGTTAGCTTAAATCAAATTGTTATGTGTACTTTGAGTGGAACATTGTAAACAAATATAAATGAATATATTATTGTCCATTTCAAAATTAATATTTTATAAAGATATTAGAGTTCAATGTTTTACTTATTCAGGGAAATGCCTAGCAAGATGTGGGCATAAAATTGTAAAAAGAAAAAAAAAAAAAAGGATGGAGAAAGTTTGATACCAAATATGAACGAAAAGCAGCCTGAATCTTTGTAGCAGCAGAATTTTCAGTGTCATCAATAACTTTTGCCAATGATGTGGAAAGAATGTTTGGAAGCTGAGTTTCAACGACGGCTTGTATTCGCAGCTTAGGAGAGTCATTGGAATCAAAAGATGTGCATAGTTTATGGACCTCAGCCTTGCCTGTTATCCTTCCGGCTATTATTTTCCCAAAACTCCATCTGCGCTTCACTTTTCGACTTTCCATCTGACTACCAATGTTGTTGGCAGTCTTATTATACTCAATGGAGGCTGAATCAATCTTCTTGTATTTCTCTTCCTTTTTCCCTATCAGATAGTTTCTTATCCATTTGCTGGCTTTCCCCATTCTTCCTTCTCTGTTTCTCACCTTCCAATTCCAAAACTGCCGTTGGAGGATACAGGAACTAGATACACATATACATATATATGAGCAAATCTTGTTGTCCATTTACTTTTTTTCTACTTATTCAGTATGGCTCTGTTTGGTTCTTGTGCAAGTGTATATTATTTTACTGTATTGGGCCAGCAAAGGTTTTCCTTATAAAGCCACTTGCCATCCTCCTGTAGATTCCTGAATAATGAATATGATTTGGTATCACTGCACACCCAATACTATGTTTTCTGACAAGTTCTTCAAACAATTTGTTTTGACTTTTATTACGGGGCCTCTCCAGTTAGTTATCACTGTTTTTTTACCCTTTTTCTGCAATGTACTTGCCAGCCACTCAGCCTCTATTATGTCCCTTAATTGTTCTCTTCAACTCAATTTCTAGAAGTCAATTATGTTGACTTGAATCACTAAATGAATGGTTTATTAATTAAAATATACTTGCTGACTTTGATCTCATCCCTTTGCTGTTGTACTCTTTGGGATTTGATTTGAAATGTGAACAACCCCTAAATTAGAATGTGTCAAGAGCCTTTATTTTAATAATAAATCCATCTTCACTTTGTGCTCTTCTAGATGATGAGAACCTAAAAATCTTTGAATATTGGCGCAGCAGAAAGAGAAATTTATGACAAAGTAACTGCTTAAGATTGAAATCTAAACAGAACAGAAGTAATTATTCATTTCACATTTCCGCAACTAGTTTGAATGGAATAATTTCTCGCTCCTCTTAAGCCATCCAAGAGAAAATTACACTCCATCAGAAAAAGGGACGATTCTAGACTCCGTAATTATATTTAAATTAAGAATAATGATACTCATTTTAATTTTATAGGTGCAAACACACACAAAAGAAAGAAATATGGGGGAGCACTTGTCTTTTGACTCGTTCGTCTTCTGGTTAATAAATATTTTTTGTTTTTTAGTCTTGTAATTGATGATTATATTTAATAATGCTTGTTCTAACAAAGAAGCAACACATGCGTGGAACATGAGGAGCTATTTTTTACAGAGTCATTTATATGATAAATGCAAGAAGACATCCAAAATCTCTTCCCCACTGCCTGTCTTTGGTCAAAACCATGGCTAATTCCTCCACTTCTTTGGGTTTTCTTCTGTCTATGATTCTCATACTATTACCCATCTCTACTGCTATGATGGGCAATCATAATATTATCGATGATTTCTTTGGTGCTTTACTCCTCTCTCTCCTTCTATCTTTTGTTTTCTCTGATACATACTTGTAATATATAATTAATTAATATATGAATCTCCAGATAAGGGATGTGAAGAAGTGGAATGTGGAAAGGGAAAGTGCGTAAAAAATTCAAGCTACCCATTGAACTTCTACTGTGAATGTGATTCTGGCTGGAAGCGAACAACAGATTTTGACGACAATGATACCTACGCCAACGGCTTTCTCCCTTGTGTCATCCCTGACTGTAATTAACCCTTCTCTCATCTTTATTCATTCATCATTTTCTTCTTTTACTTTTTGCATTCATTCTCTATTATATCAAATTGCAGGCAGCATGAATTATAATGGTTGTCAACCTGCTCCACCTCCTGTTCCTGAGAAGGCTTTTCCACACAACATTTCAGCCTGGGATCGTAAGTAACGCCCTCATTATTCCTCTTTGATGATCGTTGCAACTAATTGAAGCTTTGATTTCTGAGGGATTTCTTTATCTTTTTATAATCATTTTTCTTGGAAAATTACAGCATGCTATTGGGCGTACTGCGGAGAAGGGACATGCACCAAGAATACCACTCATACATACGTATGTGAATGCAACCAGAATTACTTCAATCTTCTCAACATCTCAGTTTTTCCATGTTACAGTTCATGTAAGGATCCAAACCCCAGATATATATATATATAT
Source organism: Saraca asoca (assembly GCA_026873985.1). Lineage (NCBI taxonomy): Eukaryota > Viridiplantae > Streptophyta > Magnoliopsida > Fabales > Fabaceae > Saraca > Saraca asoca. The sequence goes on from JANHAO010019469.1 coordinate 6,475, forward strand.
ATATCTCAGGAGCACCATGCATAGTGAAGAATATTGATTCGTTTCAATTTTTTTTTCTTTTTGGTTTTGGAATTGAATCAAGAAGGCACTATTGGATCTGATTGTTCCAAGCTTGGAATCAAAGTTGCTGACGCGACTTCGCCTGTTGGTACTGGTCAAGGTGAGAGATATTGAACCTTGAGCCCTTTTGTTATCTCTGTTCAACTTTATATTAAGCAATTGAGCTTCAATCACTCAAAAGGAAAGAAAATGTATAACTTTTACCCCTGCTTGGAAGGAGGGAAAAAAATTAGAAGAAAGAGAATGAGAAAAAAAAGGAGAAAAAAAATGAAATGAAAAAGAATTTGCAATTTTATTATTTAATTTGATAGAAAATAATATGAAAGAAAAGGGAAAGAAAAAAAAAATTTCTTTACGTGTTTGAATAGAAAAGTAAAAGAAAAAAAATATTTTCACTTTTATTAATAATTTTATCCTTTGAATAAATTATTTTATCATATAAAATTTTATATTAATTTATTTTTGAATTATTATTCATGTATCATATTTATAATTATAACTTATTTTTTATTAATTAAATGAGGTTAATAATTTTGTAAAGAAAAAAAAAGGCATAACGGAAGAATTGGTGGCATTATATGGAATAGAACAAAAAAAAGGCTAAAATTATCAAATGGCAAAAAAAGCAAGTTTTGCACCCATTTTCTGTCCAACTTTAGAGAGAAGCTTTTTCAATGGATCTCACATATTATTTTATATGGAATTTCTCTTCTCCCCTATTTTCTTTGCACAATCAAGCTCGAGTAAACAATGTTTTTTTATTTATTTTTTTTGTCACATCTTTCTTTTTCACTCAATTTCTACGCAAACAAACAAAGGCTTAAAGAAAAAGGAAAGTGACAAAAAATTTATAAAATATAAACCTCCCAATTATTTTTAGAGGTAATGACTTGTACAAGAAAGACAAAAACAAGATATTATATATTGATGTAATTAGGGTCCCAAAGTAAATGGAGTTAATTTCAGCACCAAATTTCAACAACGAGTAAGAGGGGCATCTGAAATCCAGATGCATGTCTGACAATCTTGTAAGCACTTGAAGATCTACATGTCTTAATTTCTGACAAAGTTAACGTCTATGTATTGATATTTGGACAGCAAGTTCAATCCTTGGAGGAAAGCTGCATTGGATAGTCATGTTGATGATGTTGGTCATGGGGAGTTAGAAAGCATATTGTTATTGATACCTTAGCTGAATTAATGCTTTGATTGTTTTGCTGTGTTATTTTCGTATAATTATTATATAGCCTCTATAAATAAGTCAGAGCGTGGTCATTGGCTGTGGATCACTGCTGCATTACATTTGGAAATTTCATGTCATACATAATTTCACTCCATAATACTACTATTCATTGCATTGCTTCGAGAAATATGTGGCCCTTCAAATAACGACTGTTGCACAACTTTGATAAACAATATTAATTGATTGGGTATAACTCCATTAGGTATCCACTGCTCTACTTTGCCTTAACCTAACCACCAAACTTTATGAGATACTGAAGACAAATGTCAGCAGATATTCAGAATGCAAAAACCAATTCCTTTTCCCTTTTGTGGTGTTTTTAAAGGATGGGTGACACTTTGATTTTTATCCCAAAAGGCCTGGAAAATAATTCCAAGGATCCACCACTTCTTTAACCAATCAAAGTAGGCACAGAAATTCTAAACTGGAACTAATCTGAGAAATCTAAAAGCTTTTGATATAGAATTGCCTCAGATTTTGGTGCTTCCATGAACATTACATTATTTTCTACCAAAAAAGTTACATTATTAATCCCATTCCCATGACTCCAAAAACAATATTCATTGTTCACCATCTCAAAAAAAAAAAAAAAAAAATTTACCTTTACCTAGACAACCCATTTGAGATTTTATGGCAAGAAGGTCAGAATGATCGGTAAATAGAGAAAATACTACACAGCAAATAAATAAAGGCTCAGAATGAATGATCATTTATTCTTCACATCAATTCCAGTCTTACCAGCAATAATCACAGAGGTGGCCATATTCAAGAACAACCCATGCTCAACCACGCCCTCCAACGCAGAAATTTCAGCACCTGCAGCCAACCCATCTCTAATTGGAGTTTTGAAGTATAAATCCACAATATAGTTGGAATTGTCAGTCACATATGGCTTTCCATTCCCATCTAATCTCAGCTTGGCCTCAACCCCTTCTTCCTTAAACAAATCTTGAAGCCGAACTAAATTGTAGTTCCAACAAAATTGAACAACCTCCACCGGCATTGCCAACCCACTTCCACCAAGACCCGGTACCAATTTGGTGTCATCAACAACAACGACAAATGCATCCGATGCAGCCTCAACCATCTTCTCCCTCAAAAGCGCTCCGCCACGCCCTTTCACCAAATTGAGGTCTGGATCGACCTCATCGGCGCCGTCAATGGCCAAATCGAGCCTGGGATTACCGTCGAGCACAGAGAGAGGGATACCTAGAGAGCGAGCTTGCTCTTCGGTGCGCTTGGACGTTGGGACGCCGACAATGTCCTTCAATTGACCAGTTTTGAGGAGCTCACCGAGCTTGGAGACGACGAATGCTGCGGTGGAGCCGGTGCCGAGGCCGAGGACCATGCCGCTTTTGACGTATTCGACGGCTTTATCGGCGGCGAGTTTCTTGAGATCGTCTTGGGTGAGTGCTGGGACGGAGAGAGCTTTGACGGAGAAGGGTCTGTGGAGATTGGTGCGCAGCTTATTGGATTTGGGATTGCGTAGGAAAAGTTGGCGGGAAGGCGACAAAGAAGGAGGTGATGAGAGGGATAAGGAGGCCATTGATCAGTGGAAAAGACCGACGACGACCACCAACTGGATAATTTGTTTTGGTTGGTGAATGGCAGTGCTCGCTAGTGAGTGTGAGTTTCCTTTGCGTTGTTTCCTTTCACAAATTTTATTTGGTTAAATTACCGGCTTTGATATTGTTTCAATTTCATCTTAAAGGTTTTATTTAATTTAATTTTTATCTAATTGACACAATATGATACTAACTCTAATTTAATTTGGAATTTGAATGGTGTTGATTTTACACGAGCCACAATTTGACTTATGCATAAACATTCTGCTTAGAGATTTCGCAAACAACTGTGTTAGCCACATCTTTTGACATTAACACATTATCCTAAAGGATTGTTGGTCACATATTTTCATTATTTGTTGGTGAATAATAAACTAATAGTATGTTAAATATTCTTTCTTCTATATAATTTTCACATGTCAGATGATTTGTGTGTAATAAAATCTTCTAAATTTAAATAAAGTTAGGATCAAATTCAATAGGTCAAAATATGAATTTGATCTCATAATTTTTACACTTTTTATTTTTACCTTTTAAGAGATTTTGAATAGTTTTATCCCTTAATGTTTTTACAAGCATACAAACTCTCTCACAACTCTATTTTTGTTTGTTTGAGTAACGAAAATTCCTTATTGACACACACGCTATCATGTTAGGTGACATGAAATTAATTTAGAGTATTTTAAATATTATAAAAAAAAGTCTTATTTTTCTTTATACTTTTCTAATTGTTACATAATTAAGATTTTGAGAAAAAGAACAAGACGGTATCTTTGATGTTTTGAATCAACTCTAAAAATAAAATAATTTACTATTATTGTGGGAAGAGAGCTCTAATAGAGGTCACCTGAGTAGTTCATTTTGGAATTACTGGAATTTGATATGAAAAAAAAAAAAGTTGATTTATTTTCTAGTTTAATGTTTTTTGTTTCTCCATCGAAACTCATTTGTTTTGTTGCAGAGAGGAATTCGGTATGGATTTCTTTTGTGGGCTAACTTACAATTAATGGATGATAGAGATTATGAGTTGATGCAATTATGAAGAAGAAATAACCTTCTATTATCAACTACTGCACACTACAAAAGATGGATCAAAGACTGAAAGTTTCAATCAATTGCAACACTTTTCTTTCAAATCTCAACTTGGTTTTTTTGAGGCGAAGACCAATGAAATTGAAGGAAGAAAATGCTTCTGTTAACCTTTTTTTAAAAAAGATTAAAAGGAATTAAAAATATATTTTTTTTGGAAGGAAAATAGAGATTTAGTCCCGTATTACTTGTTAAATCAATTTTATGTTATCTAGGGTGCCAACTTGTATGTCAACAAAGAATTTCCATTAGCAAAACAAATGGAGTTAGGATTGAGTTAGTGTTGTAAGTGAGTTTGTATGCTTTTTGAAAGTTAGGATGATAAAATTATTTTAAAAAAATTCTTAGGAGATAAGAATGAAACAAGTGTGAAAGATAAGGGACTAAATTTGTATTTTGCCTAATTCAATATTATATGACGAAATAGTTTAATCAAATGAAAATTTTTAAAATTAAAACAAATAATAAATTTAAACAACAAAAATATAAACTTGTTTTTTTTTTAAACTTTTTTTCATGTTTAATTGCAAAATTCAAAAGTGAAGCGAAAACTAAATTCTCATGTGTAGTTAAATTGAGTTTAGAAGATTTACACTACTGATCAAATTATTAAAAAATGTATTTACTATTATATGTGATAAATTCAAATAAGGCTATCCCTTGCTTTATATATTTTGATTTATACCTAATTTTTAAAATTGGATCCATCGTTCAACCGGATAGAATATTGATTGATTAACATATATTTGTAATAAGTCTGGTTTATGATAAAATTGAAAACATAATATCACACAAGCTGTTGACGTGTGAATTTGGTTCACCTTAAAATTCAATAGCCAATCATTAAGTTCTTGAAACCCCAAATTACAAATCGGTTGATGAGAGAGTGAGAGATAGAGAGTGAAGGTGAGAGGAAGAACAGGGAGAATAGAGAGAGGACAACAGGAATTTTTAACGTGATCCGGCTAAAGTCGGTTGTCGACTCCTACGTCTACAATAGTGTTATTCCTGGGAATATATTTATAAAGTATGATATTTTTATAGAGATTATATAAGTTAGTTTTCTCTGTCTAAGTTGCTTTCTTGATCTAAAAATTGGCCTCCCTTGTATAATAATTTTAACCCCTATTTATAATTGCTAGAGTGTTACAGTTGTAATCTAAAAAAGTAAAGAATAATAATAAAATAATTACAAATTTACTCCTGTAAGTAAGTTGGCGTACAAGTTAGTTTCGTTCTCAAGTTTAATCAAAGTGAGTTTTTTAGAAGATGACTGAGGTGGCAGGTTTCGATCAGCGAACTATAGCTCATCCTCAACGAACTAGAGCTATGGCTTTGGTCTTGTCTTGTGATCTGAGTTCACAGCTGGCGATCTAGTTCCTTCATTCGGTGACCTTAATTTTGAGCACGCCTTTATCCAATTAGATGTCACCAATGCTATAAGTTCAAGTAGTTCATTATTAGTCATCAGATTAAGATTAACACTTATTTAATGATTTAGCAATGTACAAGAATTAGAAGGAATAAAAGTTGAAATCAAGACTTTAGCTTCCTATAATGTTTTTGGTATGAAATTATATTTTTCATTACCAAATAAATTTTTTTAAGTAAAGCATAATTGAAACTGAAATGTTTAAATATATCCATTAGATAATTCAAAATAGTATTACAAGATTTAAATACTTATTAGGTATTAAACACTATTTTTGGTAAATAGATATTAGACACTTTTAATAGAAAATGACAATGAATTCTTGGGCCTTGGTGAAAAACTTACATGTATTAAGCCAATTCAAAAAAGCCTAGGAAAATCCCATCAAAATATTACAAGACTAATCAACTTGACTACACACTTGAAGACGAAATTGTGTCCAAAGAAAAGAATTTTACACTTTATTACAAAAAACTATTTTCAAGCCCAGAGTGAAGCAGGGCTGAATTAACTAGCCAAGAGGCCTGAATGTATATCGGAACCAAATGCTTCGAACCCATTCTAAGATAGTCTTTGTCTCATACCAATTGTAGCTAAAAAAAATCAGCTGCTAATGGGCTTTCATATTATGAAAACCAAAGCAAAGCAATTGCATTGTCAAATCTGCCATTGACTGGCTAGACAATAAGACTTTTCTTCAAAAGCTTTTTGAGTTTGCAATGCTCCTCTCCATAATCAGGTAATAAACATTTGTAAACCTTTTCAAGCAAGAATCTTTTACAGTGTTAAAAGGAAAAAGAAAAAAAGAAAAGATAGATGTCAACCCTTTACCTTCCTAAACTGCCTTCAAGAACTCTGCTTTCAACAAGTTGTAGAGGATAGGTCTATATTTTTCCTTATGTTTCCTTCAATAGTCGCTGCCTTCATCTTTTTTAGTGAAACTTCAAATGCAATTGAGATGTTTGCATCGTTTATACTAATGAAATGAATAAGCAATGGGCATAGTAAGAAGTGTTTCTCAATTATAAATTACATTGTTCATTAACGGACGGAATATCAGTTCAAAATCTTAATATTAATTTGATTTGCAGGTTGGTTTCTTTGTTCCATTGATGCACATTGTTGAATGCCAAAAAAGTGTACCGTTCCATATCGGCAAAAGGCATTTTGCAAGCATTAATCTTCACAACAAAGTGTACTCAACTTGGAATACATAATCACACCTATGCTACTTTAATATTTTAGAATTTCCAATTGAAGTCGGTTGATAACTAAATGGTATGTTTTGACTTATTAACTTCAACAGTATGGTAAGCATCTTTTTCTGGAGCTAATTATTCTTAC
>JANHAO010019470.1:0-13203 GCA_026873985.1 Saraca asoca
TAAAGAGAGAAAAAAGAGTTGTACTTGAAGGACCAGAGGTACCCTTCAGAAAATAAAAAATATGTAAATCAAAGACCAAAATACACTAGCTCAACAGAGCTTTCAGATCACCTTGTATGTACATCAAAGGAAATAACCTGAAAAATATTAAGCTGAAAACCACAAAGATGCCACAACGACAACCCTAAGAAAGTTATATAAAATGACAAAAAGAGTCTAGCATTACACAGTAGCCAAATGAACCAAACCCTAGCAAAAAGGGCACACTTCCACAGAACATTATATTTCTTTTTCATTCCAAAACCTCAGAACTAAACGCAATAATGGAAATGGTCCACGGTGTCCAGGAAGACCCACTACTTATAAACAATAGCAAAAAGTTTGATCCAAAGCTGCTAGGTGACCCCACTGTAAAATCAAGATGACTACCAGTCTCCCAACTTTTGAAACACATAATATAATAGTTAGGTGAAAAAGCCTCATGTGGCCTCCACACCAGAAGCAAAAGCAAAGGATTTTTATTAATCTCATTCAACACCGTAGTCCAAATGAAGGTTTTAGTCTTAAAATGGTCCTTAGTTTACATTAAAAAACAACTAGATTCCAGTAGAAGGGATGTAAATTTTAGTCTGCTGAGCTGGAGAAATGAAAGGAATTTAGCGAAGCCAGCAAGACAATTCCACCCCCCCCCCCCTCCTTTCCTTTTTTTGCTTAATTAAGATATCTGAAACAAGTGTTGCAAGAGATGAAAATAGTTATGGCAAAAAACCTAGGGACAGGACAACAATACAAAGGAAGGACAGTATTCAAGCATTTGATGTACTTATTACAAACAAGCAATTAAAAGAAATATGGAAAAGCAATAACCCAAATAAGATTGCAAACTGCTAAAGAGTAATATTAGTAATTAGATTATATTATTGGGCTTAAGTTATGTTATGTGCTTACTTGTAGTACACCAGGAGTTAAGGGTAAGATCTCTATATAAATAGAACCCTAGGGTTAAGTCTTATGTAATTCTATAATATATAATATAGTAAAGTTTTCTCTCCAACTCTCCCTAGCTTCTCTACTTCTTCCCTTTTCCTAAAACCTAATAATTTTCTCGATATGGTACTAGCGCGATATCATCCAACTTGAGACCTTGTGGGTAATACTACTTTCGGAACATAAAAAAAGTTCTGTTGCCGCTGTAAATAATTTTAGGTTTTCTATTTCTATTTTTTTTTGGTCCAATATTTGAGTTATGGTTGAAAAAAAAAAAGTATACAAGAAAAAAAAAAAATTGGTCACACAGATTAGTTTTCTGTTAAGTATCTGTGGCAGTGTGATCTGAAGAAGTTGCAGCAGGGTTCAAGACTTGTGGCAATTCCACAACTCCTCACCGTCATCTATGGTGGCTAGTGGAGACCGGAGCTCCAGTGAAGGTGTGAATCATAACTGGATCTACTGGTTCAGTTCTTAGTTGCCCATTTTCTTTGCAATTTGAGGTCGTTTTGGGTGTTTTCTTTTGTTCCGATCTGCCCTGTTGTGATTTTGATTGATTTGGTTGGATTTGTTGCTGCTCTTGGTCGACTTGGAGTTATTATGATGTCAACAGCTTTCCTTTTGATGCTGGTGGTGGAGGTTCAGCTCTAAGAACCAATTACTTGGTTGTTTGATACTGAATTTGCTCAAACTGAGTGCTCTAGGTTTGGCTGGCTTCTTAATAAAGTTAATGTTTGCTGCTTCTTCATTCTGCGAGAATGAACTTGATAGATCTTGAGAACTGTGGCTTTGATAAAGTTGGTGCTGAGTCAAGGCATGTCATTATTGGGTTATAACAAGTTATGACCGAGTCCCATCAACTTACAACCGAGTTGGGTGACCTAGTACTGAGTTCAGGGTTGATTAGCTCCAATTTGACTGTTTTGGCTGATTTTAGCTGTTTCTGGTGTTATGATGCTGTCTGGACTGGTTTTGCTGAATTTTGACACTATCTGAAGCTATTTTCAATGGTTTTGTGCACAATTCTGTGCTATTCTTTTTGGGTCTAATTTGGTGAGGTTATCCTCAATATGAAGTGGTTTGGACCACTAATTTAGCTATGTGACTTGCTTTAATGTCTTTAATTGACTTCAATAAATACAACTTGGGAGCAACAAGGTTTGTGGTTATTCAGTAAGATATGGTTTCACCCTTTTCCTTTTTGTTTGAATCTTCATATAGAAAGCTAGCCTATATTCCTCTCTTCATTCATTGAGTTGGAAGGATCCATAGGAGGCCTGCCGTTATGCATTGCATGAAAGAACCTTTCTTTGTATGACTTCTCTTTTGCCTTAGGTCAAATGAATACAAAAGGGAGAAAAACAAAAATAGGCCATGAATGAAGAAGTAGCGAGCCTTTCACCCTCTTTCTGGTGACTTGGGGAGCTGATCTAATAAATGCACTTCAAAGGGAGAAATTGTTGGCTTTGGCGTAATTCTAACCATAGGTGTTGGTGATTTTGAGGACTAGCTAGGAAATTTAGAAAGCAACTCAGGGGAAGCTAGCAAAAGACTTCCAAAAGCTGTCCCATTTGTACTGAGGAGCATAGAAGTCAAAATCTTACGATTCCCAATTTGAATCATACGATTCGATTCGATGCAGAGCCAAAACAAATTTGAATCTTTGATAAAATTGTTTTCCCCTTTGAATCCCATTAAAGTTATTTTTTTCAAATTTTTTTAAAACCTCATAACAATGCAATCTCACATTCTCTCTCACTTTTACGCTCATTCATCTTCTAAAACCTTAATTTTTTTTTATCTTGAACTGCTTTCACCATCTTGAAACCCTATTTTTATGATATATTAAGTTTGTTTTGAATCTATATGACTTAACTCTTGAAACTCCATAGTTATAATTTTGAGTTTATGATATTAGAGAAGTATTATGTTTCTTAGCTTAAACTTATGATTTTTTTGTCTTATATGCTTACATCTTATTTACATAACATAAAACATACTATTTTCATGTTGCTTTGTGAATCTTACTGATTCACGACTCGTTTTAATTCACAAGTCAAAAAATTGACCAATCGATCTTCTATGGGATTCACGATTCGATAACCTTGCTGAAGAGAACAACTGGAAGAAGGTTGATGGAGCAACCAAGGATAATTGGCTAAAGACTTTTAGGAGTTGTATCTACCGAGGTTTTGGCGCTATTTTTGCGATTTTTGGTGTTTGGTTCAAGGGGAGTTGTTCATATATTGTGTTTATTGCAAGTTGCTTGTGGAGTTTGAAATTCAAGCTTTCTTTATAGTTATTTTTATTGTGTTTTATTTTTTAGATTCAAAATTTATATGACGAGCTTAAGCTTTGTAAGCTTCAACTTCAGGGGAAATATTTAGTAATTAGGTTATATTATGAGTTTAGGTTATGTGTTTACTCGTAGTGCACTCTATATAAATAGAGTATTAGGGTAAAGTCATGTAATTCAACAGTTCTATTTCATTCTTTAATAGATAATATAATAGAGTTTTCTCTCCAACTGTCCATAGCTTCTCTACTTCCCCTTTCCTAAACCCTAATTATTTTCTCAACACAAACCCATAAAAATACATGTACAAAAAGGATAAGAACTGCAAATACCTGATTGGAACATCTTTGTTGCAGTGCGCACACTGTTGATGGTCAGATCTTTCCAGTCTAGAAAACAAATATGAAAATCCACTTTGATGGGTAACTCTCTTATTTACTCTACCAAGCTCGTGAAGTTTTCCTGGTTTCATATCATTAGACTTGCGGACAATTCTTTTTTCCTCAAAATTCTTTAAGAGATGCAAGGGAACATAAGATTCATCCAGCCAGTATTTCTTCCTCTCACTTGAGGATTCTTCTAGCAAGGACCCATATCTAGTAACAATATCTGGAATAGCCCTTCTCTTCCCAAAGTCGAGAAGATATTTTACAGATTCTCCTTCAGTACATTTCCTTCGAACAATTGCTTTTTTAAAGAGCCTGGATGATTTTTTAGATTCCTTATCCAACACATACAGTGGATATGTATTCTCAATGTCATGCCATCTAATGTATGAATCAAGCTCTCTAACCTGAAAAATTGGCATAGCTTAATGGATGCTTCACTTATGGCTAAACTATATGAACACATACAAAGTGGTAAAGATAAAAGATTCACAAAAGGACTTTCAAATGATTTAGTTAGAAGGCCACACCTGCATAGCAAGCTGCTCAACACTTGCTGATGTCTCGACAGCGGCTCGCCAGCTAACACATTTGCTTCTCTTTGCATAATCAGAATTCTCAGGGTACAAAATTCCTGGAATCTTTGTACATCCAGCTGCAGAATTTCAACCTCAAACAAATTCAGCATAACTATTAAGATATATTGGCTCTTAACACTAGCATTCCCAATGATACAACATAAGGGAACAACTTGCATACCTTGTCGAGCAGCCTTGGTAGCCAAGGAACGAGGCAAACCTTTCCAATTAAACAAGTGACGGGTAAGCCTACCACCTCTCCACCAATATATTCCCAACCCACCAGTAGTATTTGAATAAGTGTTAGAATCAATATCTGAACACCTAGCCCTTTTCCTTCCAATACCATTCCTTGATGTGCGTGACGAACTGACAACAATATGTGAAGCTGAACCCACAGTAACAACAGAATCCACAGGCTTCAACCAATCTTCAGAGAGAGCAAGATGTCGCAGATTGGATTCTAACTGCACCAACCACAGACTGTGTGTTAAAGACTAATCATAGCAAATACTATACTAACAATCAAGTAAACCCATAACACAGATGGTCAGGACCCAGCTAACTACTTCAAAAGAAAATTTTCCTTCATAGCAGAAAGCTAGAGATCTAGTACAACAACAAATCAAATGTTATCCTATTAGATTGGGTCAGCCACATGTATCAATTAATACCATTGTGCTTTCTCAAAGACATTAGTGCAATGATATTGTTGATCAATTTCATAAAAGATTTCACAAAATTTTATGTTGGCGATCATCTGGCACAACCCTCCTTTATCTGGGTTTTTGGATTGGCTGTGTAAATATCTTTATAAATATCATAAAATGGTTGACACAACCCTCCTCAAGTAATTATGCAGAAATATTAAGATTGACCAACCTTATAACATCACATTATTAAAACCCACAACTATACAATCCAAAACATAGGAACTACTCATTCATCAGATCTGACACTGGCTCAATCAGACCAAGATTAAGTTAGATTGTAGAATTAATGGATTGATAAGGTTTGGAATGTAATAAATAATTTCCATTTCAAAGTCTGGGCTTCTGTTAGGACTGGTCCCTCTTCCTGTCTTTGTCAAGTGCTATTACTCTCTGGTCATTTTCAGCCCCATATAAATTCTTTTAAAGCATAAGTCAGAATAATAAAAAATGTTGACAAGGTGAGAAACTTTTCACCCGTTGTTTGTACAGCTTCTTGGGTATAATTAGAGCACAAAAAACAATATCTATTCAACAAACATCCACATTGATGTTAAAATGTGTTGCAAGAAAATAGTTTTTATCTGATTCTGATGAAGTAACATCTACTATATGTATCTAAATAGTCTTGTTCAAATTGATGAGTGTTCAAGTTTTTTCCCTTATGAGAGCTTCAATATGTCTTTGACCTTATTCACATAGGAGAACAGCCCTACTAAGTTTTTTTTTCCAATTTTTTTAATATTGATAAAAGCAGTATCAACCAAGGGATCTATAATAAGAAATAAATTGAATTTTACCAAAAAAGTAAGCTTCTGCATAAATTGTAACTAAGGCATAAACTAGTTATATTACTAATGCCAGCAATCAAATTGATTGAGAAAGACAGAGAAAAGATCTCCTTACAGTTAGCAATAACCATTTAGCTGATGAAACATCAGATGCCTTCAAAAGATCCTTGCGCCACAGCTTAGTTTGGCTACAATTCAACCATGGACCTGACAGAAGCCCACACAACCGATCCTCGAGGGAAAGAATATAATAAATGACATCTCTAAGATGAGAATTCAGGGTCCTCCTATGTTGCAGCCCAAGTAAATTACTTTTCGACACTTCCTGGACAGACCCGGCCACAGAGGTAAACAAGCAGTCCCTGTCATCAATTGCAACTCTACAAACAAAGCACCACCCACACTTTTCTCTTTGAGCATCTGCATTCAAGTTTTGAAAATTTGGCCAACAAAATTTGGTAGATCTCTTCATTATCACCTTTGCTTGTTCTGAAATTATGTCTTCTTCAGTCATTACAAGGTTCTTATTATTTTTTTCATGTGATTTTCCCATCAAATCCTCTGCAATTAATGAGGGTGTACGTGCAAAGCTGTAATAGTTAATGTAGTCAATCCCACAAGGTAATTCTGAAGTAACACGAATACGTGCAGATAAGGTCGATGGAGCATTCAAAGAACCATCACGAGCTGGATAGTGTTTTTTATGTATTCCAGACTGGTTCAAGAACTTGTTAGATCTATAGCGATCATGGGGCCCATCTGTTTTGAGCTTCTCAATCCCTAATCTCACTTGAGGGGTTTCAGTCGATCCTTCTGAAGCCACACAAGGACTTTCTATTGTAGTCACTGAATCTAGCTGGTTCCTAGCTTTTGAAAAATCTTGCCCAGAAGTTGAATTTTCTTCGAGCTTTCTCTGACAACCAGCCTCGTTCTTGTCCAAACATATCTCAGAAGGTGTAACAGGTGCGAAGGATGCAGCAGAGTATTCTCCATTCAGAGGAATATTTTCACTGACATTATAATTCATGACATTCAATTTGTTACCTCCTGCACATAAGCTAACAGGGATATTCCATTGCCTACAAATTGCCATTAATATGCCACCATAAGAAGTACCAGCAGACTTTAGCACTTCAATCACAACATTTAAATCATTTCTGTGGTAGTAATTGAACAAGGATCCCATGTCAGATGAATCTGATCTGCAAAGTTTTTAACAAACAGATAAAGTTAGAACAAAGCAAGATGATCAATAGCAGCACTTTTTTTTTTCTTTGATAGAAAAGAAAATATTATTAAAAAAAGGAAAAGAGCACAAGAGAAGAGAATAAGAAATCCTCATAAGAAAGGAAAAATACTAAAAAGGCTAAAAACTCGAGGGGAAATAATAGTGGGTCAAGTAGGTAAGGGGCCTGATATTCCAATTGGAAGTCACTGGAACAGTTCCCGCAAAAGCACTTGATACCTTCCCATATCAAGAATAAGCCCAGATTATCTAGAATTTTGCTTCGATCTATGTAGTTATACAACATGAAACTGAACGAGCATGCAAAACAATAACTGCCCGAACATAAGAATTACTGTCCATATATAAATTGGTTTGATCACTTACAATAATCATAGATACTGGGCACAGAGAGGAGTACAAAAGTTGCGATTGTAAGCACTGATATTTAGGTGTAAAATGAAAAAAGGCATAAGTGCACACTTACACTAGCAGGTAGCCGCAACTGTTAAAATAAAGGTGACCATGAGGATCAATTCCTAATAAGTCTGCTCCTCGAATAGTTTTTTGTTGTTTCATCCAAGGATTGTTTCTGCCAATTATGCACTCGGGGCAATACCAGTCACCTTCTGGCAGATGGTCATTTGCAATCCCCACACACCTTGAATGAAATGCAGCAGGGCAACCATCACAGCATATTAAATTTCCATCCATCTTGCACAAGCAGCATTCATCACTGTTCCAGTCAGTTGTGTCATCAACAATCTCCTCAGTCAAACAAGAGCCACCAGGCACATCCATAACAAGCCTTCTTTTCTTGCAAATGTCAAAATACATACTCTGATCATAACTCATGTCAGTGTCAGTTATCAAAGATCTCCTGTTAAGCTCGGCCTTTATGGTTTCAGCTTCCATCATATCATCACATAAGGACTGAAGAATTTCAATCTTCACAGATGCAGGCTGTTTGTGGTAGTCACTTCTTAACATCTTAAGATCAAAACTAAGTTGAAATCCTGAACCATGAATCAGGAGGTACTCAGCCACGAATGTTGGCCATGTGACCAGGTCCAAAAAATCCCAGTTTAGATTCCTGTGTCAAAATGAAAAGGAAAATATCAGTCAGCAGGCAGAACCAAACAAATTGACGTGTATAAACAATGACAAAGGAAATAAATGTACCTCAGGCAAGCCGATGCAGATTGGCAACCCTCATTGGAGAGGTATTCCAAATGCTTTCTTAGTGCTTTCAAGACAGAAACATGAATGTTATCCATTAATAAACTAGGAGATCTGCACTTCAATGCAGCTGCAAAGTCTTCCAACTCAAACGGACTCAAAAAGAGCATGGTACTGAATGATCTCAAACAAGAATAAATAGAAAAAAATTCAAGAACAGGAATATCATCTAAATTCAAATTCTGAGAAGGAGGAGGTAATTGAAGCCTCGGCAGAACAGCAGCATGCAGTTCATACCACTTAGAATCAGAAATCATTGGTTTTTCTTCCTTTAACATACTGGGCCCTGGAGACAATGTCTGATCATCCATCACATGCGAAGTGATTGTACCTGAAACATTTTTCCTGGCAGATGCCCGGCGAGAACTCCTCCTCAATACTGTCTCTGCTGGGGCTTTCCTACTTTCTGATAGTTTTCTTCTCTTCCTTTGGTTACTTCCTAGTTTGGAAGGACTTCCTGGATCATCTCGGTATTCATGATTTATGGCAATAAAAGCTTCAGAAGAACTATAATTTTGCTGGGCTTCTGCAGAGTCAACACCCTTAACAGAAATAGCATTAGAAACACCAAGAGTGTCAATGGCTGCTGCATCTCCACCATCAACATGTTCTTCCTTTCCCTCAATCAAACTTAAGGAAGCATCTTTATTTGCATGCTCAGGGGAGCCATGAATTTCTTTCAATCTGATTTCATTGGTGATATCATTCAAAGTCCCACTAACAATGTCATCTTCTGCAAATTTCCAATTAACATCTGTCCCTTCCTTTTGACCTTGCCCCGTCTTACCAAACGAAGCATGTACCTCAGAATTTCCATCTCCACTAGCATCACACTCAGTTTCTTTAACTTCATCACTTACCTCCACATTCAAATCACCCTCAGTTTCTTTAATTTCATCACATACCTCGACATTCAAATCAAAATAACATCCCCGTCTTGTTCCCACAGCTGGGCAGCCGAAATCAACCATGTTAACATTCACATCAAATAGATTACTCGCATCCAAATTTAAATCAATTTCACAATCTCTTCTCTTCAAACCACCCCCAGTATCAATAAGCAAACTACACCCATCATTCAGATTTAAATCTTCATTCAGATTAATCCTCGTATTCAAATCAAACTCACCTTTTACTGAATCAATTTTCGTCAGATTCCCATTGGTAAAGACACGTTCTTTAAAATTCTCTTCAAACCCGCTTTCCTTTCCTAAAAATTCCACATCCCCATTTAAGCTAACACTTCTATTCACATTGGCAGCAATTTCTGTGTCGCAAATCAAATTGCCCCCATTACCAGTTCCCATAGCCAGGTTTCCCTTCAATTCAAAATCCAACTCACCATTTACAGTCAAATTCCCACTAGGAGAAATATTTTCCCCTAAATCTCCCCTAAATTCAGAATCATTTGGCATAGAATTTACCAAATTCTGACCATCATTACCTGAACTACCGCCCACCTCTTGCTTCCTTTCCACACGACGCCGTTTGTTCTGCTCCCAGCCAACCCGGCGCTTCACCTTGCCAACCTCCGGTTCACCTTGCAGAAGAGAAGCGACATCATTTGCTTCCAACTCCTCAGAATCACCATCTTCATACACGATCTCAACAAACCCGGAAGATGGGTCGTACGATTGCACTGTTCCAGAGACAACCCCAGCCTCTTTGACCTCTTCCTTAACGGTTTTACCCACAAACTCCATTTCTATGCCAACAGAGCTTGTGAATCGAAGAAAGATGTATTGAGAAAAAATGTATATTTAAAATCCCTTCATTTTTCTTTTAGGCGCTGAAAAAGAGAGAGAGGGACAGAGAGGGTTTTGGTGTGCGTCAAAGCAAGAATTGTGACTCTTCGTAAATGCTTTTAACGTTCGCACAGTACAAAGAGACGAAGTGCGGAAGTTGGACAGAGAAATGTAAATCTCTCTCTCTCTCTCTCGCTCTCTCTCTCTCTCTCTCCAAAAAGCGGGTCAAATGAAGTAAGCTCAGGGGGAGAAATATCGGTTTTTATAGCCGAAAAAATATCTATTTATGTTTTTTATATTTTAATATAGTTTTTCAAGCTAAAAAATATTTATTCAGGTACATGGAAGGACTTATGAGTGTTTTTTTTTCCTCTTTAATTTCTTCCATATCAAGTTAAAAAAACCTATTTAGATTTTTTTTAAACTAATATGGAAGAAGGTATGACTTATGAGTTTTTTTTTTAATTCAGGTTATGTAGTTATTTTTTATCTTATTTTAATAGGAAAAATGTTATGGGATTTTTTTATTTTAACTTCTTCCGTATCATGTTTAAAAAAAATCTATTTAAGTGTTTTTTATTTGTATAATAATATGGAAGAAGTTATGAGTTTTTTTTTTTCACTTCTTTCATATTATGTTTAAAAAAATGTATTTAAATGTTTTTTATTTGTATATTAATATGGAAGAAGTTATGAGTTTTTTTTATTTAACTTCTTCCATACCAAGTTAATATATATATATATATATATATATTCAGATTGCATAGCGGAGTATTTTTTTTTTATTTTTATTTCATTCTCCGTTGTGGTTGAGAGCGGAGGTGGGTAGTTAGTTGTTGGGGTAGAAGTTGAGGTTGGGTTTTTTTTTTTTTTTTTTAAAAAAAAGATAATTCTAACCCCTTGAAAATCTCATAACATCCTGTAAGAATAAAGAATGTGACAAATCGGAATACCTAAAATAAAACAAAAAAAAAAAAAGATTTAAGGGATTTACTACAATGCTTATGTAAGCACAGTGGCCATAGTGAAAGATTTTAATTCTCTGGATCCTCAACTATTAATTTATTTATTCTCATATTTTGTCTTTTATTTTTATTTTTATAATTTTTATAGAGTGTGATACTTTCATGAGCACATACATAAGTAATCTTTCTTCAACATGCAATAAAATCATTAATATAAAACTATCTAATAATAAAAAACTCAAAAAAAGTAATAAAAAATATAAACTCACTATACAAAACCCAACTACAAAAAATAAGTATATTCAAGAAGATTCAAAATTTGAAAAAATTTTAAAATTTCCTTTACTCTTCACGGCTAAAGAAGAAATTTTTTTAAAAATTTCAATAAGTAATAATCAAATTTTAACAAATATAAAATCTTTATCAAATATTAATGTTTTATCAAAAGATCTAAGGTTACTAATACATCAAAAAGATATAAAGAAATTAAATTTTATTATAAATCTTACATTTTTTTTTCAAACATAATAATTTTACATATACTTTTAGATTTAGTGGTTGTACCCTAGCTTTGCCCATGAAAGATATTTTCAATTCTTAAAACATAAGTTTATTTTTCTTTTTTGCATTTTATAAAAAAAATAAATCTTATTGTAAATCCCACACCTTTTCTTCACGTCTACTTTTAGATATGAAAACAAAATTACTTCTCTTGATTTGACATATAATAAATAGTACTTTTATGAAGTTTATGAAGAAATCATGGCATATAATAAAAATATGTAAAGGTTATAATACCCTAATTTTGTTCCTAAAAGATATTTATTAATTTTAAAACATCAGTTATTGTTTTCTTTTTCATATTTTATAAAAAAAATTGAATATCATTGTAAATCTTACCTCTTTTATTAGATAATATAATAATCTCACGTATCTAAAACAATTTTACCTCTTTTACTGGATAATATGATAATCTCACACGTTTTTTAAGATTTAGGAATAGATTTATTTTACTTGATTTGACATACAATAAATAATGTCTTATAAAGTTTCCCAAGGAATCCTTTAATAAATAGATTTAGAAGTTATATATACCCTAGCTTTGATCCTGAAAGATAATTGCTATTCTTAAAACCTCATTTTTTGTTGGTATTTTTCTTTTTTATATTTTACATAAAAAAAATTAAGTCTTATTATAAATGCCACACCCTTTATTAGAAAATGTGATAATTTCACATCTAATTTTAGATATGAAAATAAATTTATTTTATTTAATTTGACATATGATAAGAAGTTTTTGTGAAGTTTCCAAAGAAATCCGATAATGAAAATATATAATAGTGTTATATAAAATATTGTATATTAATTTGACGATGTTATGATATACAAATTTCACAACTTCTTGTTGCAAGACTTCTTATCTGATTTTCAGTGAAATTAAATTGTTGTTAAATAAAATGTAAGTTTGTAACTTTTGAAAAAAGTTGCAATTTCTCAAAAATATTTTGTAAATCATATTATAAATTGTGCAACTTGTAACTATTTTAAGAAAGCTGCAAAATCTTTATATAAGATTTTGCAGCATTTTGTAATATAAGATTTTGCAGCATTTTGTAAATAAGTTATAGTTAGTCAATTTCATTTGCAATTAACTTATTAAATATTGTCACATATTTAAAAAAAAATTGTAAGTTCATAAATTGTGTAGTTTGTCATAAAAGTAAAATAATTAGAATAAGATACTAGAAATATAGATGAAAAGAGTCATAATATGAAGAGAACTTTTGTTCTTTCACCCTTGTGAGCATAGTTCTTACAACCCGCTACATGTAAAAGAGGTAACGACGAAACGAGGCAGATAGGTCTGCCACTATGACTAAAATGAGATTAGATTCTAACGATCATCAAAGGCTACATAAACAGTAAACTTAGGTAGAGCTACATTCCGTTGATGAGACGCCGAGGCTACATGAACAGTAAACTTTGAGATGAGGTGGAGCTCCTGTCCGTTGACGAAACGCCGCCCCAGCTATCTTTTCCGTCTAGAGAAATGTTTCTCACATTTTTTTTTTTTGGGAAATGTTTAAAGGGAATCATGCATGAGACGTAACATAGAACAGTTGCAATCATATGGAAGCATCTATCATATTATTAAAAGAGGGTTGGTTACACTGTTCCTTCTACACGTGTCAGCTTTACAGCGCTTCCTCTTCCCCCCAACTTAAAACGCTGCGTATTGGCCATTTGCCACCTACACATGGCTTCCTCTTCCCGCCAACTA
>JANHAO010019471.1:0-13203 GCA_026873985.1 Saraca asoca
AAGCTAAGATAAACTCGTATGATATTTGATCCAGATAGCTTGAATGAAAACTTGAAGAATTTCTTCAGAAAGAATGAGATGAAGCTGAGAGAATTCTATAGATCTTCTTCTTAAATGATCTTTTTATGTAAAACTCATCAAAATGCTTTTTGTAGAAAGATATTAGAAATATGAGAGAGTGATTGTGCTTTCTTATGAAAAATAGTTTATATAGACAAAGTAGTTAAGTGGTTGTAACTGCCATAATCGTGTATAACTGTCTGTAACAGAAAAATAGTTTATTCACTGTTACATCGATGTGACATTGATTATGGTCTATTATCCACTAATTAATCAGTGTATAATCGATGTATGGTTTAATATTTTTCATCATTACATCAATGTATGCATTGAAGTAATGATTTTTCAAAAGTTTTAGTAAGACGTTTTGTACTGCATAAATTAGTGTGACTTCGATTGATGTTTTCAAAAAATTCTTTTATACATCAAAGTTGCATTGATTTATTATATAGAAAACTATTTTTATAAAAAATTTGATTTTCTTCAAATCAATTTTCTCCTCATTTTATTTTTCTGATTTAAAAGATATGGATCAAATTTATATAAGTTTATTTACAATAACAATCCTAAATAAAATCAAAAAGAAAATTTTAAAAAAAATTCTTGCATCAAAATCTTGATTATAACTCAATGTCTTTAAAAAATAGTATCACCTGAAATTAAAATGAAATCAGTAACAAGTAATAACAGTACATCAAATAATGAAACAAATTTATTTTCTATCATCAAATAGTAATAACTAAAATTTATTTTTCAACATCAAAACCAAGAGGTGTAAATGATTAGGACTAATAAAGTCTAATTATTTCTAAGGCTAACACATTGTTTTGTTTACACCAACCCGTGCCATTATCATTTAATGTGTGCATTTTTCTATAACTATCAGCATGGTGAGGACTAAGCCTTGCTTTTTCGCTGAACCATCAGATTAAGGGTAGTTAATCAGTCTTCAAATCTAACGATGAGGCCAAGTAAGCTATATAAAGTGAGGAAAATCCTTTTTCCCTTGTTATTTTTTTTTAAAATCTAGCATTTTACTTCTTGCTTATTCTTTAAACAATTGCTGTCGTTCTTTGTTTTCCTGTCTCCCAGGGCTTATCGGCCCATGGGCTCATTGGTCAAGCCCCCCATGTTTTAAATGATCTAGGTCTCAGGCGTGGTGATTTGAGGTGTGTATGACCTGCTGCATAAGAAGTTTCTATGGACAATTCCTCTCTAAGGATCCTAGGAACTTTTGTACTAATTTTGGATTATTCCCTCATAGTGATGTTAGTGAGTTCAATTCGTGCATCTTGGTTCTTTCACTTTTTGCAAGGTGATCTAATTGTTTGGTTTCTCAGAGTGCATTGAGGGCAATAAAGCTGAGCAACGAGCTTTTATCTTAGGAGGATATGAAGAAGCTTGAGAGTAGCCTAACCAAAGACCAAATGATGGATGACTTGTTTGCCAGATATGTCGATTTTCCAATCCACCGGGGTTTATCTTCTAAAAGCTAGCCTTCCTCTAGGGCCGTGATAGCTATAGGCTTATTTTGATATTGTATTTTTAAGCCTTCATGTGTACACTTACCACATTGAGCGAGGTTTTTAATGAATTTATCATAATTTTCTAGCTTTTCCAAGCATGCTGAGTTAGATATTTAGTAGGTTACAAATGATAACATGTAAGTATGAATGAGTTCCTGCAAACCATGACTTAATAAACATTAGTAAAAATGAATGCCCAGTAGGTCAATAGACCTCAACCAGCAAACCATGACTTTGTCATTGTTGAGATGAGTGCCCAGGTAGGTTGCATGAGAACTACGTCTCAGCTAGCATAAGTTGAGTGCTCAGGTAGATTGCATGAAAGCTACGCCTCAACTAGCATGAATTCAATGCTCAGGTAGGTCACATGGGAGTTACGCCTCAGCTAGCATGAGTTGAGTGCTCAGGTAAGTCACATAAGAGCTACGCTTCTGCTAGCATGAGTTGAATGCTTAGGTAAGTCACATAAGAACAGCACCTCAACTAGCACGAGTTGAGTGCTTAAGTAGGTCGCATGAGAGTTGTGCCTCAGCTAGCACGCCATGACAATGTTTATTTGTTAAGTAAGACAATGTATATTTGTTGGATTGACCATGACAAGGTATATTTTTCAAGCAAGACAATATATATTCATCAAGTCGACCATAAAAATATATATTCATCAAGCAAGACAATGTATATTTGTCAGGTTGGCCATGACAATGTATATTCATTAAGCAAGACAATGTATATTCGTCAGGTCGAATACTTGGTAGGTCATGCCGTGACTTTGTCAAGTTGAATGCCTTTTCCAAATTAGAAGGGCGAGAGGTCGCTTTCGGATTAGAAGGGCAATTATTCACTTCCAAATTAGAAGGGTGAGAACTTGCTTCCAGTATAACACTATTGAAAATTTATTCAAAAATTAGTGAACACAAATATAAATATTTAAAGAAATAATATTACAAGATTATCGGGATGAGCTAGTATTTATTGAAAATACAGGTGCAAATGTTCAGCATTCCAAGCTCGTGGAACTCCAGCTCCATATTTGTTAGATGATAAGCTCCGTTTCCCAAGTTCTCTAGTGCTTCCTGATGCTATAGTGGGGGTGGTGGAAGTTCCCGCTGTGGGGAGAACTGGTTTTCACTACTAATCTATGTGACCTTCTGAGTAGTAAGCTAGTGCATCTAAACTCCTGGTAGTTCTTCCTCTAGACATCGCAATCAGGTGGAAAATCAAGGAAAGTGCAGTTTATGGCCCTTCTTCTAGCACCAAAATGTTAAGGTGTGAATTCGGTCAACCCAAGTTCAATAACCTTAAACTGCAAATGGATAATGTGAAAAGGGTGAGAAAGGAGAGAGAGGAAGAATAAGGAGACACCAGGAGTTTTTAACGTGGTTCAGCTGAGTGCAATGCTTACGTCCATAGTTATTGTATTTTTCTCTCTCTCTATTTTTTTAGAGTATTTGTTTCTCTCTGGGAATCCTCTCAATCTCTAAAAATTGATTCTCTCTTTTTATAGTGATTTCAATCCCTATAATTGCAAGGGGTGTACAATCTTAACTATTCCAAAAAAGGAAAGAATAATAATAAATTAATTACAAATTGATGTCTACAAGTTGATATCCACAAGTTGGTCCCTTATCAGATTTAACCACAGTGAGCTTTCTAGAAGATGGTTGGGAAAGTGTGTCTCGATCTATGGGCTATAGCTCATTTGAAGCTATACATGAGGTTACCAGCGACCTGAGTTCACCTTTTGGCGAGCTGAGACCTAGGGTCTAGAGCTCATCTTTAACGACCTAAAGCTACACGTGAGGTCACCAACGACTTAGGTTCACCTTTTGGTGAGCTAGGACCTACGGGCTAAAGTTCATCTTTAACGACCTGAAGCTACATGTGAGGTTATCAGTGACCTGAGTTCACCTTTTGGTAAGCTAAAACCTGTGAACTAGAGCTCATCTTTAACAACCTGAAGCTATATATGAGGTTATTAGTGACCCGAGTTCACCTTTTGGCAAGCATCAGACTTGATCCAATGACTTCAATTCTAGGTGATTTGGACATTTCACCAATTGGACTTGTCCAATAGGCTTTTGTCAGCCCATTTGCATGGTTCCAAAAATACCCATAACATTGTTGACATGTAAATTCAGTCAACCTAAGTTCAATGACCCTAAATTGCAAACGAATAATGTGAAAAGGGTGAGAAAGGAGAGAGAGGAAGAATAATGAGACACCAGGAGTTTTTAATGTAGTTCAGCCGAGTACAATGTCTACGTCCACGATTATTATATTTTCTCTATCTATTTTAGCAGAGTTTTTATATCTATTAGGTGTTTGATCTCTATATTTTTACAGAGTTACAAGTTCTTTCTTGATTTTTTCAGGGTATCTGTTTCTCTTCAGGGATTCTTTCTGTCTCTAAAAATTGATTCTCTCTTTTTACAATAATTTCAACCTCTATTTATAATTGTAGGAGTATACAATCTTAACATATTCTAAAAACGGAAAGAATAATAATAAATTAATTGCAAGTTGATGTCTGCAAGTTGATGTCCGTAAGTTGGTCCCTCCTTGAGTTTAACCATAGTGAGCTTTCCAAAAGATGGTTAAAAAAGTGTGTCTTGATCTATAGGTTAGAGCTCATTTGAAGCTACACATGAGGTTACTAGCAACCTGAGTTCACCTTTTAGTGAGCTGAGACCTGCGGGTTAGAACTCATCTTTAACGACTTAAAGCTACACATGAGGTCACCAACGACCCGGGTTTACCTTTTGGCGAGCTAAGACCTGCAAACTAGAGCTCATCTTTAATAGCCTGAAGCTATATGTGAGGTCATTAGTGACCTAAGTGCACCTTTTGGCGAGTTGAGACCAGTGGACTAGAGCTTGTCTTTAACAACTTGAAGCTACACGTGAGGTCATCAATGACTTGAGTTCACTTTTTGGCAAGTTAAAGACTTGATTCAATGACTTCAGTCCTGAGTGATTTGAACCTTTTACCAGTTGGACTTGTCCATTAAACTTTTGTTAACACATTTGCATGGTTGCAAAAATACCTACAACATAAGTGTACATAGATTCTATAATAAATAAATAAATAAATAAATAAATAAATAAATATAATTTCATTAATGTTATATAATTTTTTAATATATATTATAATTTTAATAAAAATTGTGAAAAATATAAATTTTTTTTGGCACAAGTTGATGAAAATTAGCGAATATATATGTAGTTTACATACGGGAGTTTATTCATTAATTTTAAAAAAATTCTTATAACATCGTGATATGACTGATTTAATTGACTAAAAAAATAATTAAATGAAATGCAATTAAATCATTCACTGTTTAACCGGTTCAACTGAATAATCTCGTTCCAAAATTCAACTTGGGCACCAGTTCAAGCGGCATACTGAGAGCAGAGCCCTCAATGTTCTAGTCGCTGTAATGCTACATCTCTCTGCTGCTGCGTTTTGATTTCAATATTATTGTCCCTCACATGGCTCTCTCTAGACTAGCACGAGCATCTAAAAACTTCACCCATCCCTTCTCCTTCAACCTCCCTATCAGATCACTTCCTGGTTCACTAATTGCCCATGAAAGTTCAATTTCTTATCACATTCTGATACCCCACAGCCAAAATCTACCTGGGTCTCAAAAATATCGCGCCTTTTGGTTTCACACTTCGGTGCATGGCGGCGCAAATCAAGCAGAAGCATTGGTTGAAGCGAATGACACGAACCCAGATGCCCAAACCGTTCAAATTGCTGAAAGAATATGTAAAATTTTATCAGAAAGCCCTAATTCTGGTATTGATTCCTCTCTGGGTAATGTTTCTGTTGACGTTTCGCCAGAATTGGTGTTGGAGGTATTGAAGAAGCTAAGCAATGCAGGTATTTTGGCACTTTCGTTCTTCCGTTGGGCTGAGAAGCAAAAAGGGTTCAAATATAGTACAGAAAACTACAATGTCTTGATCGAAGCATTAGGTAAGATTAAACAGTTCAGGATGATTTGGAATTTGGTGGATGAAATGATGGGTAAAAAGTTGCTGACTAGAGACACTTTTGCGTTGATTATGAGGAGATATGCAAGAGTTAGAAAGGTTAAAGAGGTAGTGGAGACGTTTGAGAAGATGGAAAAATATGGTATGAAGCCTGATCTTTCGGATTTTAACAGATTGATTGATGTTTTGAGCAAATCTAAGTGCGTTGAGAAAGCACAGGAGGTGTTTGACAAAATGAAAAAGAGAAGGTTCACACCTGATGTTAAGTCCTATTCAATTTTGTTAGAAGGGTGGGGTCAACAGCAAAGTTTGTTGAGGCTGACTGAGGTGTATTCAGAGATGCTAGAAGAAGGTCTGGAACCAGATGCTGTTACATACGGTATCATCATTAAGTCACATTGCAAGGCTAGGAAATTTGATGAAGCTATTGGGTTCTATCATGAGATGGAATCAAAGAATTTGAAACCAACTCCCCACATATTTTGTACTTTGATCAACGGATTGGGTGGCGATAAGAGATTGGATGAAGCTCTTGAATTTTTCAAAAAATTCAAAGCTAGTGGTTTTGCCCCAGACACACCCACTTACAATGCTGTTGTAGGGGCTTACTGTTGGTCAATGAGGATGCATGATGCATACAGTATGGTTGATGAGATGGAAAAATGTGGAGTCGGACCAAATTCTCGAACTTATGATATAATACTACATCACTTGATAAAGGCTCAGAGAACAGATGAAGCTTATTCGGTTTTTCAGAGAATGAGCAGTGAATCTGGGTGTGAGCCGACTGTAAGCACATATGAGATCATGTTGAGGATGTTTTGCAATGAAGATAGAGTGGATATGGCAATGATGGTTTGGGATCTGATGAAGGCCAACGGAATCCTTCCTGGTATGCATATTTTCTGCACAATAATCAATGCCTTGTGCCATGAAAATAAGCTAGATGATGCTTGTAGATACTTTCAAGAGATGCTGGATGTAGGTATTAGACCTCCTGCCCAAATGTTTAGTAACCTGAAGCAAAGTCTTCTTGATGAGGGGAGGGAGAGAACTGCTATATCTTTGGCTGAGAAACTTGATAAATTGAGGAAAACTCCTTTAATTGGTTGAGACAAATGAATGTATCCCAAGGAGGGTTATTTCTCAGCTGCCTCAGTTGGAAGTTGGTTTCATTTTGCATGATGGGTTCCACCGAGGGTGTGATCTCTTTAAAAGTTGAATATTTTTATAATAAGATTACCTTTTTATTTTGAGATTGGCATTTCTTGTATCTGAATATCAAAATAAATAAGCAATCTTATAGTGAAAACACTCAACCTTTTACAAGGTTGAACTCTTAATAGAACTACCTAACTGTTGTGTAATTTGAAAATTAATGGGCTTGTTATAAGATGACAGTTGGCAGTTACATGAAATTAAGTAGTACGCCAAGTTTTAAGGGTTTCATAATTTAGTATGTTAGAAAGTATGCACCATGCCAAGTTCTGATTGATCTCATTAATGATAGTCAAAACTTGATAGTACTCTGTTGTATATGACTTACCCCATGTTTTTTAAATTAGTGTCTTATTATTGCTGAGTCCTCCTGTCAATGATCATCAAGACATTATGTGGAATTATTTATACACCTCGATGTTACTGTCTCAATTAACAGTGCTTAATTAGGGTGAATATAGAGAAGCAGAAAAGGAGGTGGTGAAAAATGAGTAATGCAAATTATATTTTCTCCATTCACAACTCTCCTTATATTCACACATATGGTTCAATCTAAGTTAAGATGATCTTATCTGCTGCAAGACTACTTGCTGTTGCTTGGTTAAGATTAGTTTATTGTTGTATTAAATCCTATTCTGCTGATGTTGATCTGAGGCTTTTATTTTTTTTCGTTGCCTTTGATCAATTTTTTTCGTGAAATATTACTCTTGTTTTCTTACTGAGATTGTTAGTATGACGGGTTAGAAATACTTATCTGTTCCTATACACCTTGGTAAGCTTGTGCTTGGGGTTAGCTTTCCGGCTATTGAGTGGTTATTCTTTCTTTTTTCCATGCACAAGGCTAGTTGTGTTATAGATGCAGGAGACAACATTGATGGCTGAAGGTATGAAAGCTCGTTGGTCAGTTTTTGGTCTTGATAAACTGTGATTATGGTTTCTCTTCAATCTATATCCTGTACTTTTCGGGCAGGCTTTATCAGATTCTGTAGTATCTGAGATTTTAAATGAATGATGATTAGTCCTGTCAGGTTTAGTATGTTCTCTTGCTTTCTTTCACGCGATGTTAGGATAGATGGAACCAATGTTTTAATTTTCCACGTGGATGTGTCTTTGTTGCAATTGTCTATCCTAATTTTCCATCAAACTTGTGATATTCGACTATTTTATTGAGTTTTGGTAAATACAAGTCTTTCCAAGGGGATTGGTTGGAGACTTTAAAAGGCGGGTAATGGAATAAAAAAAAAAATTAATTTCCTTTAGGAGTGTTGAGATCTCTACTTAGCTCCAATAAATTTCTCTAATTTGAAATTTTTCCTCCATTTAAGGTCTCAAAAGACGTTATTCATTAGAAATAAAAGATAATGCTCTCTCTCTCTCTTTCCTTCTCTCACCTAACGATTCTCTTACCACCTCAATCCTTTACCAGCTAATGTCATTAATCACCAATCATCACCTTTGATTGTTGACTACTGTCTAACACCGCTATCATCATTAATCACACTGTTTATCATTATCTTCCGTCATTAATTACTGTTTACTATCATTTTCTATTATTGACCACTGATATTAATATCTATTATCTATTATTGTTGATTACTACTCATCACTATTTATAACCATTGATCATCGCCTACGGTTGTTGATCACCGCTCATCGTTTATTATTATTGTTAACCAACATCCATCATCATCTATTGTCTATCGTTATTAATCATCGTTTACTATATCACATACAATTGTTGGCCATTGTTACCCACCACCATCTAATGTTATTGATTATCACTTATTATCATCTACCATCATTAACCATCACTTATCACTGTTGACTATCATTCATCACCACTTATTATCATTAATTATTATCTATCTGATTATCATTTGTTTGTAGATTATTTTGGCCTAGACTATTTGAGTTAAAACATGATGCAGAGAAATCAGGCCAATTCAATGGTAATCACTTCATGATTTTATGTTCTTTGATGGAATTGAATTCTCAGAATTCTACTTTGTATGTTTGAGGGTTAAAACTGTCTATGTTGTATTCCATACAACAGTTTAGTTGCTAAGATGTGTTTACCATTCGTAGCTACCTCAATGCTATAGTAGCCAATTGGCTATCTCTCTCTTATCACGATGGTGATATGTGGTAGAGGCAGGCAGTGATGATATGCTGGTGGCAGGTGCCGGTGGCTGTAATGCTCCTTACCCAATTTTTTTCCTCTCCTTTTTGCATGAATTATTTAAAAACTGAGGTCTGAGTTCAATTGAACCTAGTTAAATTGGGATTAGTTAAAGTGATATTCCTCCATCTCTCTTTACAACCGGCACCACTGTTTAGAGGAGTTTGTGCATGTATGTTTGTGGAGAAAAGCTAAACGCATGGAGTTTTCCCACACAAAAATCTGCTTCGTAATAAGGCAACAAAATATATTGTGTTTTGGGTTTTGTTTTGTCTAGTAGACAAAAACCTAGTAAAGTGTTGGAAGAAAATTCCTAAACACGCTGGAGAGTTCCAAGCTTTTAAAATGATAGGTATTTTCATCTGTTAATCACTAATTTTATTTTAAAATTTATATTTTTTATTTAATTTATTTGTTTTAAAATTTGAAAATAGACAATTTGATGATGAATATATTAGCTTTTAAGAGTTTGAAGTTTCATAAATTTACTCTTTGATTTTGTGATCCTGTTTGAAAGTGTAGGGTTTCTATGTGGGAATAAAATGTGTTTAGGATTTCTCGTGTTTGTCCCGTATATAATTTAGAATTGCGGGCTCACTTGTTCTTTTCTGTTTAATCAGTCTCGGCTTTTGTTGAAGAGGATTCAGACTTTTCACATTTGTTAACTAATGCTAGATAGAGTAATTACACTTGACGTACTATGAATTTGTGAACTTGATTTTTTTTTTTTTCAATTGTTTCCCCGAAATCCCATGAGTACCATGACAGAAAAGCTCTTAAAGCATATATGGATTGTACCCATGAAAAATTGGGAAAAAAAAATGCAAATGATCCGTTAATTCTTAGTTTGAAAAGAAAAAGCATTCCTATCGATAGTAAATTTGCAATTAACTACTAAGTTTTATGTTAAATTGTATGTTTTATTTTTTAACTTTTATTTGAATTTCAATAATATTCACTAACTTTTATTTAGATTAATTATATCTATAACTTAAAATAAATATAATGTTAGGCATTTTAAAAAGTTAACTATTTTTCAAACTGCATGCAACGTAAAATTCTATATGATCAGATAGAATATTGACTGGACTATAAAAGAATGTCGAGTAAACTAAAACGAGCATTTTTTACTCTCCAAATTCAAAATTATTTAATCTTCCTTTTTGTTAAAGTACTGTGCAAAATATCATTCTTTCTATTGTGAATTCTTAGAGCTCTTTTACAATTATAGCTTATGGGTTGACAATATTGCTTCTAGGAATGGCAACGGAGTGGAGCGGCGACGGGGAATGAAGTCCCATCCCCGATCCCCGTCGGGGAATTTTTTCCCATCCCCGTCCCCGATCCCCGTGGGGAAATAAGTCCCCACGGGGACCCATGGGAAATTTTTTTAAAAATTTTAAAAATTTATTTTTTATTAAATAATATAAAAAATATAAAAAATAATCAAAACACAATAAAAAATAAAAAAATCTAATAAAAAAATTAAAAAATAAGATAGATTATGGAAGAAAAAATATAAAAAAAATTTCTAAAAAAATAAAAAAAAATTTCGGGGCAGGGAGCGGGGCGGGCAGTGTAATCCCCGACCCCGACCCCGACCCCGAAATCTTTTAGGGGAAAATTTTTTCCCCGTTCCCCGAATCCCTCCCCGAGCGGGGATTCCCTGTCGGATTCCCATCCAACCGGGATTGATTGCCATCCCTAATTGCTTCTATGATGAAAGAGTTTGGAGATATCATAAATCAATGATCATACAAGACAACCTTTTGGGGTTGAAAGAATTTTTTTATTTGTATTTTCTTTTTCCATTTTTCTTCAATGAATCCATGTTAGTTAATTTTAAACTTTTTATCCTTATTTGGCAAAAGGGATAAGAATATAACTTTTTTTTTTACGATAACATTAAGAAATATCTAACTTTGACATTGTAAATAAACTAAAGGGCATTTAGTTAGAGAATTTTAGGGGTTGATAATAGAATTTAAAAACTAATTTCTTTACTAAATTCCCCTCATTTGAAACTTTTCGTCACTTAGGGTATCACATTATGTTACCTTTTAGGAAAAAAAATCATTCTTCTCTTTCTTTCTCTTACCATCACTTACCACCATCTTCTACAGTTGATCACTTCCCACCACCGCCTTCTATTGTTGACCACTGCCTACCACCATTGTTTATCATTGACCATCACTTTTTGCCATTAATCGCCACCCACTACTACTACCTTCACTAGCTATCGCTCACCATTACCTACCATAATTGATCACAATTCACCATCACCTTTTGTCATTGACTATCGCCTATCACTAATATCGTCATTGACCACTGCTCATTGTTTTCCACTGTTGACTACCGCCTACCACCACTACTATTATTGATCACTGCCTACCATCGTTGACTATCACCTACCACCATCTTCCATCATTGATCACTACCTAACACCACTACCAATGTTGATCACCAATTGCCATAACTTATAACTTTTAACCATCGCTCACCATTACCTTTCATTATTGATCACAACCCACCACTATTATCACCATTGACTATCATCCACTATTACCTTTTGCCATTAACAATTATCCACCATTACATATTCCATTGATTACCATCACCTACCATTATTGATAACCGCCCACATCACCTACCACTCTTAACCACAGCAACCATCATCTACCACCATTGACTATCACTCCTATCAATTACTGTTGTTGACCATCATCCATCATCACCTATTATCATTGATCATTGTCTACCACCGCTTATCGTCATTGACAACCATCCATTATTGTTGATTATCACCCAATCAAACAAAAAAGAAGTAATCATAAACTGTGTCATTTCATTTCCTCATTGAATTAAACAAATAAAAAAGTAACAATCACTATTATCCTTACTCCTCATTATTTGATTAAATTCTGTTCCATTTTTACATGTTGAACCAAACGTCCCATAAATTTGACAACATGGTTTTTTTTTTTTTTTTAACATGAAAATGTAAGAGTTTTTGCCTTAATATAAAATGATTTTATTTCTGACAAAATGGCATAATACAGTCAATATTTCATCCAATCACATTAAGTTTTGTCATATAAAAAACCACCGCTTTTTAAAATATCTAACAATGTTTATTTTAAAAATTAGAAGATATAATTAATCTAAATAAAAATTAATAAGTATTATTGAATTCGAGTAAAAGTTAGAGAGTGAAAAAAAATATAATTTAACTTAAATTTTATTAGTTCAGCAAATGAGATTTGGTTAAATGGATGGTAATTAAGTATATATTAAAAATTTTTATAAATTTTTATGAAAGATTAACATAAAAATTTAAACTTTTTATATAATATTTTGTAATTTTTTCATAAAAAGATACAAATGTTAACATATTTTATTATAATAAGTATATGATAAACTTTTTATATAATATTTTGTAATTTTTTCATAAAAAGATACAAATGTTAACATATTTTATTATAATAAGTATATGAAAAATTTTAACTTCATTATTTAAAGTTATATGAATTTTTTTTTAAAAAAATTCTTTCATTTTCATATAAATACTAGAATTTTTAGTAAAAAATTATAAAAAAATTCTTGCAAAATTTATAAAAATATATATCAACACACAAGCAAGTGTCGAAGTACTAACACTTTTAGCAGCGATTTTCAAAATCACTCCAGATTCATGGATTGAGAAGTATTAATGACAGTTATTTCTACACTTAGTAGCAATTTTTGTAACCGTTGAAATGTTGTACATAGTAGTGATTTTATTTGAATTTAGTAACGGTTACTTAACCACTGAAATTGTTGTACATAATAGTGGTTTTCTTTAAATTTAACAACGGTTTTCTAGAAAATTTAAAAAAAAAATTCTTTTTGCAGCGATTATTGTTGCAATCAATAGTGGTTTTTGCAGAAAAATTTTAAAAAATTTATTTTTGACGATAGTTTTCATTGCATTTAGTGATAATTTTTTAAATTTTTTTTTTAAAAAAAATTGTGGCAGTTTTTTCTGATTATAGTGGTGGTTATCTAGAAATTTTTTTTTTCAAAAAAACGTCGCTAAATGCGATATTTTAGATTTTTTTTAGTTTTCCTATCCTAATTTTTCCTTTAATTATTACCCTACTATATGAATAATTTACAATAAATGCATACATTTTAAACAAATGAAATTGAATACAAATTTTGTATTAATAATAAATATTCAAACATTTGT
>JANHAO010019472.1:0-13203 GCA_026873985.1 Saraca asoca
TATTTATTCTTCTCATATTCTCATTAAAATATTATCATAACTTATTTACAAAATTAAAGTCATCATAAAGATTAAAAAAAACTTTATTTCAAACGAGTTTTCTATTTTTTTTGTTTTTAAAACTTGTTCTCAAAACAATTTTATCAAATAAGTTTTCTGTTATTTGCTATTTAAAAATTATTTTCAAAACAGTTTATCAAACATATTTTTTTATACTTTTGTTTTGCAGAACAATTTTTAAACATTGTTTTCAAAAATAATTTTTAAAAACAAAAAAATAAAAACAATATCAAACACACCCTTTATTTGTTTGTATCTAAACTTACATGAAATGTAATTAAGTTGAATAAAATAGATAAAATGTATTGAATGAGTAATTTCTAAATTAATACTAATTAATCTAGTAATTGTTTATATACAAATGTTATGGAAGCAATGTTGATAGTCATAAAGAAAGTGTGACAAAAAAATGTGTGTTCAAGACAATAATGAAATAATGGTCTATACATGGATAATAGAAAAATGATTGTGATATTTGTTATAATAATAGGACCCATATAATTATTAATAACGTCTAAGTTTGAATATTCTTTAAGAAATGACATGTAATATATAATGGCAATGATATGTGACATATGCAATAAAGATGATATAAAATATATGTGAATGATAGATGACATGATAATGTGATAAAAAAATGATGCTATTAAGATAATAAAAATTCCCCATGAAACATGGGATGGCAAATGATGAATGACTATGATTATAGAAATGTAATTACTTTGAGTAATAGTATGGTATAAAGTTTGATAATGTGCATGCGATATTGAAAAGTATGTGATGATTTGATAATATTATTGCTCTTGGAATTACAAATACTGTAAGTGATTATATGGTGAAAAGCTCATGCATAACATGTAATGATACACAATGTTAGGAATGATGATAAAATATGTTAATATGAAATTAATGAGATATCCATTGAGAGAATCAAATGATTGAATATTTGAAAGCTCTTTGAGGCTTGATATGAGAATAATGGGATATGATAGAAAATAATGAACTAGATCTT
Source organism: Saraca asoca (assembly GCA_026873985.1). Classification (NCBI taxonomy): domain Eukaryota; kingdom Viridiplantae; phylum Streptophyta; class Magnoliopsida; order Fabales; family Fabaceae; genus Saraca; species Saraca asoca. The sequence goes on from JANHAO010019472.1 coordinate 1,073, forward strand.
GGATCTGCATGTTTTAATATGGTGGAGGCATATAAGGCAGGTGCAGAAGGTAAAAGGTTGGAACGAGTGGATTATGACTGGATAGGAGTAAAAAAGATATTTACATTGCTTTTCTTTATTATATTGTTTATTAGAATTGTTATTTTGAATACATTGGAATATGATAAAATATGACTTGATTACGTGACATGGTTATTAACGACTTGAAGCTGTGTGAATAATATGATTTATAACTTGTATTCTAAGAAATTTTGAAAGAAGATTTAATATGGTAAGATAATGTGATATAAACTCAGGTGAAGATTGAATCCTGTCAAATGTTAGAAAGTAATATAGTATTATGACCTGAACATATAATGATTGATGAGAATAACTTGAGGCCATGAGAAAATCAAAGTTAGTGTGATGATTCAAAATGTATTGTGATGTTACTTAGAGGTTATATGTGTTTGATTCAATGTTAATGAATTTATAACAGATTGTGGGTCTCACAATTTTTGTGGAGTTTTTTGAAGATATATGTGTTTGGTTCAATGTTAATGAATTTATAACAGATTGTGGGTCTCACAATTTTTGTGGAGTTCATGGTTTTTGAATGCGAAAATGAACCTTGAAATATGAGATTATCAAGCTCAAGTCCAAAACATTAAAGAAAAAACTTCCAGAAGACAACATCAAATGACACTATTCTATTAAGAATATTATCACTTATTGTTAGTTACATGAATTCTAAGTTATATGATTCTGAGTTTTAATCTTAACCTATTATGCAATTCTAATGATCAAATCGCACTCTTGCAGTAAATTACTAATACTTTCACCTGATATCTTATCTATACCTATACTTGTTGCCTGATGGGACTCTCTGCCTATATAGCTTCAATTGTAGGTATCATAAAGTCTAACTTAGTGCTCAAATTCCTTGCATGAGTCCTTAATTCCTTGTACTAAATATTTGGCAAGCGCATCTAACGCCATATCTTGTGCATAAGTCATCTTTGGTGGGCGACCTCATCTTCTTAGTTTGCCTGCCTTAAAATACAATAAACAAATTTTAATGCAGTTACAGTTGCAAGATAATAACATGTGCATAGTAAGAAATTAAAGACTGACATAAAAAGGGCCACACGCTACTAGTTCATTCTTAGTAGTTTATTATTGTTGATTGATTAATATAGCATTCTTTGATGACAAATCTGATTAATATGCTATATTGTAAAAACAACTAAGGGAAAAGTCGTAAAAGACGACTAAGCTTGTGGTTAACGTCTGATGAGATATACGGTGCAAATTCATGGAGAAACCATATCAACATTGGCAACCGAGCCTTATTCCGGCAAATATGAATTTTTAAGGTTATTGTATTACCTTTAAAATTTAGGTAATGCTTTTCTATTAAAAAATTTTGTGAGTTTTTACAAAAGTTTAACATAAAAATTTATAGATTTTTCAAATATAAAATTTTATAATCTTTTTTATGAAAAATTATAAGTGTTCACAAATTTTACATGTAACAAATATATAAAAAATTATAACTTCATAATTTAGTTTCATAAAAAATTTAAAATTTTTCCCATTTTTATATAAAAGTTATAATTTCCAATGAAAAAGTAATGAAAGGTATACAAAATTTTCAAAAAACTTGTAAGAGAAGATATCAATACTATCGCATTATGAAATTTAGAGGTATAATTGGCATGAATCACTCTATAGTGATCCATGAATCTATGAACAATTCATAACTTAAAATCTTTTTATAATTTAAAAATATAAAAATAATGTAAAAATCACAACTTTTGAACCCTTTTATCTAAAACATATAATATGCAAAATTTACTTAAAATCATTTTAAATAAATAGTTCTTGATTTTTTTGAAATAATAAATTCATTTTCTCAAAATCATATCTATATTTGAGGATCCAATGTTTAGTTAAACGGATACTAACCATTAGAGTATGTTACGGGGATCATGTATCTAATTTCAATCACATGCAATCATGAAGCATCTCCTAACTAAAATAACTTTCATAAGATTCATTAATCTAAAAAATAATAATGAATAAGATGAGTACGACTACTAAATGAGTAGAAATAACTAATCCATCTTTGGATTGAAAATGTTTTGGTCATACATGTTCATATAATGTATACATAGTACATGCGTAAATATAACTATAATTCAAATAGTACATCTGTCTCCAAAATTCATGTAACTGATTTCTTATCCATGCTAACTATTTTGAATCTTTACTGATTGATTTGAACCTTATTGATACTGATATTGCTATCCTGTTATACTCATGAACTTAATCATAGAAACTATCTTACGAATGTTTTATCACACTATTAACCTTGTAAGATCTACAAACATAATTATATTAATATCGATGATTATTAGAATAGTGATATTTGCTAATAACTTGTAACATGAAAACTTGTAACTAAATTGTTCCTCAGGACCATACGTAACATTTCTTATAAATTTGTTCGTTTTGCATCTATTCCTAGGTCCTCCTGTCGCCATGGGTGACCAAAACATGTCACAGGCATCCTATCACACTGTTTGACATATACATAAATATACATTTCCTAGTACACATAGGTTTTCCAATTATCACGTTTATATGTTAGTTCTCAAATATAAACATCTCCATAACATACTTCTTCTTTCATATCTATTATTAAGTTTCATTTACTACCTTTGCCTATTAGACAACTACATCTTCATGCATTTCAATTTTTTTTTAATATTTTCTCATGTAAATTACATGTTTATGAAATAAGAATATTCATAAGAATATATTTTCATTCAAAGAAACTTTTATCCTTTAAAATCAAAATATATGTTCTAAATGTAAGGGATTATAAATTCACTAAAATAAAATAACTAGTTTAGTTTATATTATAGGCATTTTCTGGAACTACAAAATGGGCTCGAAAAGACTTGGTAGCAGACTAAATCCAAGAAAGAAAAAAAGCTGAGCCTGTTAAGCCATTGTCTACACAAGCAACAGAATGAGGCAGAGTCCCAGTTCACCAAGGGACAGGATTCAACTCGCATAGCTGGTAGCTCACTACACAAGTTCGCATTGCCAAAGGTGACCTCATGAGGATTGTCTTTGCTGACCGAAGGCTAACAATGACCGAGGGTTCGAGCTAGTGAATATTACACCGTGCCTAGCTAAACCATGAAACAGTGACCCCTTTTTAGACTTTGTTCGTGGGACTAGTTTGCAGGAAGCAGCACGTCGGCCGTACCCATAGAAAGTAAACATTAAAAGTTAGCTGACAGTCTTCTGAAGACATTTTGTAGTAGTGTAGGCTATCTTATATATTTATCTTGATATAACAAAAATACAAATTGAGTAATTATTATTGTAACCTCCCCAGCCTCTATAAATAGGAGAAGAGAGATCATTGAATGAGAAGCCAAAAAGCAGCCATACTGAAACTCTATAGAAATTCTTTCAGATCAATACATTACCATGAATGTAGCGACCAATGTTGCTTAGTTTTAGCTGAACCACATTAAAACCCCCCATCGCATTCATCTTGTTCTTTGTTTATTTTTTGTTGTTTGTTGTATCTGTTAATATTCATACAACTGGATTGCAGTTTGGGTCCACAAGAACCCCTCTGGTTGGTTAGATTTGACAGAACCAAAATCCACTGTTAACATTTTAGAACCATCTATGGGACTCATCTGCCCTCTAATTAATCTCTTCTATCTTGGTTAATCTCTTATGTAGCTACAATGGCAAGAGGAAGAGCCATTAGAGGTTTGAATATGTTGATTGAGCCCTTGAAAGGTCATGTATCTACAACAGACTTCTCTACCATTCTTGTTATTAGTGTTGCAGTTGGCTTGCCCCTAGCCAACTCTTTTCAACCTGCTATTGTTGCTAACGGCCCCGATGGAGTACAAGCCTGGCTTCAATGCTAAGAGAGGCTGGAAAGTATGATGGGAGAATTAATTAAAGCAGTCACCGTGCTAGCACAAGTGTAAGCTTAGGGTTTGCAAAGGTAGAATGAAGCCACTATACCTGAGAATGTTCCGTAGTAGTAGTGAACTGAATGTTCGAGTAGAGCCAATCAATCTGCAAGTCGCTACTCGTAATAACAAACTCCAGGTCATTGCTCTCACAACCAAGAGAGTCAAAGGAATAAGCAATCTTCCGACTGGCGATCTAGGGTGAGGGACTTACTGCTGGAAGAATTGTATCAAAAAATGAACCAGTTGGAAGAATATCTCTGAACTCCCAACGACTAAGCTCGCTTTGAGGATAGGTCACTGTTCTATAAAGAAATCAAGGCTTAGCCCCTCTCCCTCAATCTCAAAGTCCCCACAATTCCTCTATATGATGGAGACACTGATCCTTATGATTATCTGGACACGTTCAATGTTCAAATAGATTTGCAGACAATATATCCACTAGTCAAATGCCGAGTTTTCCCAATTATACTAGGAGGTCTACCTCAGGCCTGGTTTAAAAGTCTCCTAGCTCACTTAATATGCAGTTAGGAGGAGTGTCAGTAGAAGTTTATTAGCCAGTACTGAGCATTGAAGAGACAGTTCGTGGCCCCTGCCACCTCACAATGATCTTCTAACGTAAGCATAAGTTGTTGAAGGATTACATTGCTAGGTTCAGACTTAAAGCTAACTCGATAGAGAATCCATATGAAGAAATCAGGTTGGCAACAATCTATGCGAGACTCCGCAAAGATAGAAAGGTTTATAAAAGTCTATACAAGTCCCCGGTGAAGGATTTAATCGAGTTTTATGAACAAGCCACCAAGTGGATCAAATGGGAAGAAATCTTTGGCTCAGGAAGGCTTGACCAGAAAGATGAGAAGGATGGCTTCATTCGTGATAAGAAGAGGGGCATTGTGGATTAGGGTGACCACTCTGACCAGTGGACTATGAAGAAGTCCAGTATGCCCAAGGGTGAGTGCCCTCTGCCCCCAGGTCACCATGAGCATTATAGCATCCTATCGAACTCATAGGATAGGATATACATGACAGAGAGGGATCGAGAGGATTTTGGGAGGCCTGCACCCTCCAAAATTCCCTACAGGCGGAGGAACCACAAAGAGTTTCGTGCTTATCATGACAAAGCCGGCCACAACACTTCTAATTGCAGGCCCTCAGAGATGCAATTGAGAATCTGATTAAAAGAGGCCGTTTAAGAGAGTATGTGGTATGACCTATAGGGTAGCGACCTCAGCAACTCCAATAAGATCCTAACCAAGAGCAAGGGGGCTCAGTTAGAATTATACACTGATGTATTATAATTTGAGAAGCTAGTATTAAAGTTTCTCTCTTTGTTTAAAAAAATTCATTTTGCCGATTGGCCTAGCACTATAACGATCTTTTCATTGCATCTATCTAATATGCTCCCCGCTATCAAATGTGCACAATCCTTTGAGCTCATATACGGAAAACTCTCCTAAGCATCATCCACGGAACATTTGCCAACTGTGACTTTCGATCCAGTTGATGTGTGGAGACGCTTAAAATAAACTTACATGGAGACACTTAAAATAAACTCATTGGTCAATTGTGACCTTCGATCCAGTTAAGGCATGAAAATGCTCAAAATAAACTTATTGGCCAACTAAGACTTTCGATCCAATTGAGGCATGGAGACGCTCAAAATAAACTCATTCCTGGACCAACTGAGTTGTTAAGGCATAGCTCACAAATCGCAGCTCTCATGTGACCAAATGTTTGTAGCTCTCATGTGACCAAATGTTCACAACTCTCATGCGACCTACCTACATACTACTTGTAATCGAGGCACCTCAATGTTCAGCTTGTTGCTGACTGAGAAGAATGGCCAATTGGTTATACGAATGTCCTATTTTATTATGGTTAACAGAAATTCATATTATTATCTGTGATTTGCAGAACACTTAAACACAATACAATATGCAAGAATCATAAAGAACGGTTCTTTCATTAAAAAGTCTCAACGAGGTAAATTTACAAGATTTGAAGTATAAATTAGAACAAGTTAAAGGCTGAAGAGAATAAAAAGAAGGCCTGCCACTAGGAAACAAACTTCCACCACTTGGGGATTAAGGAGCACGTTGGATCCCTAACTTTCTTCTTCCAGTCGTCCTCCTAAGTAGCAAGCTCCTCCTCAACCTTACTCTTAGCACTGAGGACTTCAAAGCGGCACACGAGAGTGGCTGAGAAGGAAGAACCACATGGCATCACTATAAGAAAATAATCCAAGATCTGCACAAGATCTTTCCTCATTCTCAGAGAAGGAGAATTGCTTGAAAAGGCTTCCTATGCAGCAGACCATGTACATCTTTCTAGAAAAACAAACCACCAAAAATATGGGGGGCTTGTTTGAGGCTTCCATTAGTTTACTCACTGGCTAAAGGAGGAAGAACTCTTCATGCTTTTAAATAGACCGACTTGGTTTCACCAAAGAGTTCGGGAGAAACTCCTAACCACTCTTATTAAATGCTTTAGAAGAAAATGAGGTAAACTCATCCATGATAGAGAGACACATATAGCAAGAGGTATGGCCTGGGTTAGATGAAATGATAGGTTGACTGAAGATTTTGATTGCATGATAATCAATAAAAAAGGCCCTTTGGCAATAAAACTGTTCAACTTCTAGCCCGTGAAGTGAGCTGAGAGTTGAGAGACTTATGTGATAAGCGTATTCTAGAACTGTGAAATAGGCTGGCAAAGACCTAGCAGTAGATTAAATCCAAAAAAGAAAAGAAGTTGAGCTTGCTAGGTCGCTATCTTCATAAGCAATAGAATGAGGCAAAGGCCTAACTCACCAAGGGATAAGATTCGACTCGCATAGCCGACAGCTTGCTACATGAGTTTGCATTGCCAAAGGCGAGCTCGTGAGGATCATCTTTGTTGACCGAAGGCCAACAATGACCAAGGGTTTCAGCTCGTAAACATTGCATCTCGCCCAGCTAAACCATGAAATAGCGACCCCTTTTTAGACTTTGTTCATGGGACCAATCTGCAGGAAGTAGTGTGCCAGCCCCATCCGCAGAAAGCAAACATTAGAAGTTAGCCAACAGTCTACAGAAGACATTTTGCAGTAGTCTTGGCTGTCTTGTATATTTATTTTGATGTAACAGAAATATAAATTAAGTAATTACTATTGTAACATCCCCAGCCTCTATAAATAGGAGGAGGAAGATCATCGAGGGAGAGGTTGAAAAGTAGCCATACTAAAACTCCGCAAAAATTTCTTCAGATCAATACATTACTATGGACGTAGGGATCGATACTACCTAGTTTTGTCCAAACTACATTAAAAAGCTCCTTGTGTTTTTGCTACTCTTCTTTTTATTTTCTTTTTATTCTTTATTTGCAATAATCGAAAAGTAGTTTGAGTCCGTAAGAACTCTTTTGGTTGGTTGGATTCTGGTAGAACCAAAATCCACTATCAATAGTTTAAAAGAATAATAGATGGCATAAACAATTTAAATAAAGCAAAATTGATGAAAACTTTATAGCATAAAATAATTTACTTGAAAATATTTTTGATAAATATATTGATAAATAAAGTCCTTTGAAACTCGTAAAATAATAATTTGAAGAAAATTAGATTGGAAAACATAACACTAATTTATATTAAAATTCTTGAAATTCATATGGTCTGAATATTCCATGCTCATATGCTTATACAAAGTTGGGATTCTTAAAATTATCCATAACTTGGATTCAATACTAATTCCCTATTGCTTATCCCATAGCATAGATACATTCAAATAATTATACACATAATTAGGTAGAAAAATAATTCTTAATTCTATATCCTGAATCTACATCCTATCATCTAATTCTAGGCTATACCTAAATTCTCATATATTAACTTCCAAGTTTATTCTAGGTTTACTTCATGTTTTTGACCTTTACAAGTTTAATAATAATTTATCATTCTTGACTACAATTATTTAAGCCTCATATTAATTAATTAAATTCTTTGGCTTAATTCCCAATCTCTAACATATCAAAAACATTTGGGTAATTTCAAAATCATATACTTTATATGAAAAGAAAGTTAGATGATAGAATTTCCACCTACTTGATCAAATGGAGTCTTTGGGACTTACAACATATGAGTATATCTTTAGTATTGATACTTGCATTTGATCCTAAGTTTAGATGTATTGTTGTAATCATCCCAATCTAAAACAATTGGCCAATCAAATTCTAATAAATCATAAAGATGAGATAAAAAAAGAATCAAATACGCATTTAATTCAATCATTTTATCTTGGATTCGGATTTTCAAATCAAGAGTATGCTAAGACTTCTTTTTTATAAGGTTTCAGCTTTAGTTGATAGCTTGACTATGCTAGGATTATGAAATGTAGAATTTCATGTGTGGGTTTTGTTTGACCTAACAGCGATTGGTCTACTACCCTTTAGGACCCAGTCAGCTAGCCTATCCATCCTTAAAGATCGTGTCTGTAGTCAACTACTTACCTTTTAGGACTTGTGTTTGAATTAGTTAGGTTAACCCGATAAGATGTTAGAGATACAAATTTTCTCAAGTATATATAAAAACATCACCCTAAAAATTTACATTGCAATAAAGTTTTATAAAGTTTTTCTTAAATATATCTGAGTCTCTATTTAAGGGTTGGTTTGTTTCGTAAAAAAAATCTTCAGAAAGAAGAATTTTTCCTGATACTTCAACTTTATGTCAAGTGCATTTAGTCTCAGTTTCATCTTTTCTTACGTACTCGCACATTATTTATTTTGACATTCTCAATTGTATTCGTACTTCCTAATCTTATTTTTTCCCCATAATTATGGCATAAAAGGGAAATAAAAATATTCAATCAACATTAAATTAATTTTGAAAGTTTATTTAAACAATAAATCAATTTAATATTAAATTTAAAAATACAATTTACTTTTTATTATTAATACAATTTTTCAAATTAATATAATAATAATATAATTAAAAATTATAATATTAATTTAATGTCAATGTTTTGAGTAGGAATTCAGTGATTTACTAAATAAGAAATCATAAAATACAACGGCGAATGGAACCCAACAGATGTATTATCTTGACACATATCACATGCAAAGTGGTTGACAAGTAGGGTACAAATGATACGGTTAAGTTGGAATTTTCATATTCTCCTTTTCTTTTGATTATATTTTACTCCTATTGTAAAGAGACAAACATAAATACTTTTAAAGATTCAAGTTGCATGTAAAAAAATAAATAAATAAATAATAAATTTCACTGGACATAAAATTTTTATATTTATTTCTCTTTAATATGACAAAAATATAATATAAGAAAAAAGAGAAGTATTCCAATTCACAAAGATGGATTTAGAATTGAAGCGAGTTCATATAAGAAAAAACAAATTGTAATAATGCTCATTCATTAATTAATATGATTAACCACATTAATTTAATTATTTTGCTTGAATATCTCATGCAATTTCATTTACCTCTACTAGTTAGGAATTAAGATGCAGTAGCAATGCCATCAGGTGGTTCATAATTATTTTTTTTGTCTACCCTTTTTGTAGCTTAACTTGATCATGAGGTCATGTTTGTTTGGTACAATGTCCAACTATGTCACTATTTTAACAGGTTTTCAGATTTTTCAAGTGACCCACTGTAAGATCTTGACACAAGCTTTACAAGCAAAGACAGGAATATCAATGTCAGAAAACAGAAAGATAATAATTTCCTCATACAAAATTCCAAGTGATAAGAAACGAATCAATATATGTATATATAAGACGTACACTAAGCTCTGATTTGAGGGGAAATTTTGCCAAAGATATGTAATGCTTGCTGACCTCATTGATAGGAACTGAACTTTGGAGTAGTTAATGGGTAACATTCAGAGTATGAGACTAATTGTCTAATTTACTTGGTTAGATTTCAATTCCAATCAATGAATTAATGGGTAACATTCACAGTATGAGACTAATTGTCTAATTTACTTAGTTAAATTTCAATTCTAATCAATTTCATTGTCGATCTTAAAAATTTATGCTATTACCCAAAGTTCGACAAATAACTTATAAATCTTTAAGTGATATTACACTTTTTTTTTTGAAAAGTTTTATTATTCTTCGCATCCTAAATTTGATCTTAATTTTTATATGTATGACTCTAATACTTTAATCAGCCTACCATTGAAAAAAATTATTTTTATTGTTTAATACTCCACCACACATAGAAGCCTTCTAAACTTGCAAAATGAATACAATATTTTGTAATGAAATTGTTTTTCTTCCAAGTCTAAACTTTTAGGATTAATTCGCATTTAATATTATATCTGTGCTTTTCCTTTTTATCAAAAGTTGAAGGTTTAAATCGTTATCCTCCAACAAAAAATTGTTATTAATCATCATAATTTTTGACATTTCTGTATTTTTTCTGTCTGAAAATCTAAAGGACTTTTGTTTGAGCGAATGTGTAATGCGGGTGGTAAGTAAAACCTATTTCTCAAATTTCATGGGAAAAAAATTGGGTTTCTCAAATTTATACTAATTCTATATTAGACAATAATTGTGTACTTGCATAATCTTGAGAAACTGTCAAGGTTAGATTATGCCGATTATGCTAAGTATTGGATTAGCAAATGTTATATATTACATCGATATCTTTCATTTTAACTATAATTGTAATCATGATTATGATTATATTATAATTTAAATTAAAAATATTACGAATAAATATGAAAATATATAATTATGATTTTAAAATTTAATATAACAATAATATTTATATAATATTATAGTTATGCACCATAGTTATAGAAAAGTCTAATTGAGGTAAATCAAATGTGAAGCAGACTTGTGAACAACCAGATGCAGCCCACTATGAGATAAGCTAGTTTATTGACTTTAACAGCTGAAGCGTCAAGGCGGCTTCCTAATCTAATCTTATGATCAAATATCGATTCCCTTGTGATTGTTGCACGTGCATATGCAATGGGAAACATGCAGACATGATTAGAAAACCCTATGTCCTAGTAAATTACAAGGACGATGTAGTATGACGTTTTAAAATGGGCAAAGAGAGCCATCAAATACTATGTATGTAGATTGTCCAAAATACAGGATTTCGTTATAATCACAAATAGATTGGAGACCTTGAAAATACAGGATTTCATTAGGTAACAGCATAAACTGAATTGTGAGACTTTGAAGGAAGGTTAAATTTGTCACTCTCAATTTTATTTAATTTTTAAAAATTTAAAAATTTTGAATAAATTTTTATATTTAATTTTTTTATTTTTAATTAGATATTTTATATTATTTTTCTATTAGATTTTGTTAGTAATTGAAACATATAGATAATATTATTTTAATATAATTTAACGATTATTGATATAAAATTTTCATATAATTTTTATTTTTATTTAAGTGACGAATAACTTAAAAAAATTAATACATTTTATAAAATTATTTCATTTTCAAAGAAAAATAATGAGTCACTTCTCTCTCATTTTATAAACTATTACTAGATTATTGTCTATATATGTCAATAACTAATAAAATTCATTAAGAAAATAAAAAGAAGTATTCAATTAATAATAAAAAATAAGTACAAAAATCCAATTTAAAATTTTTAAAACCATGAGGATCTAATTGAAATTGAGTGAAAGAGATCAACAGAATAATTTTAATCTTAAAGATACATATAAAAGATTTATGATACACTCATTAAAATACTTAAAAAAATTTATAATACCCTGTAAATTCAAGAGAGATAAGATATAACATTTTACCCTTTACCCAGTGTCCCATTATAAAAATTGATCCCTCTGCATTTCAACCTTGTCTCCCGTCCGTCGAAACAAATATCTCTAGATTTATTGACTTATTGTGGAGAACACAGGACAGACAATATATATCACGAACTAATAGGAGTGATCATTGAGGGATAGAAACTAGGTTATGAAGGTTGTTAATTATAAAGTGGTTGACTATTATGTGAAATGATATCATTCCAAGGATTTTTTTTTAATATCTAAAAGTTCAATTCGATGATTACATATGTCATCCGTCTTTTTAAAAATTTAATTGATACTTATGAATTATTTACTCTCTTAAGATTATTAATAATAGGATTCAAATTTAAGATATAAGTGAT